>PVJS01036875.1:0-20218 GCA_004027185.1 Glis glis | reverse complement strand
TACCGGGGATTGAACGCAGGGGTGTTCTACCTCCGCGCTACGCCCCCGGCCCTATTTTTTATGCTTTATTTTTGAAACCGGGTCTCACGAAGTTGCAGAGGGCCTCACTAGGTAGAGAGAGAGAGAGGGAGAGAGAGAGAGAGAGAGAGAGACAGGGAGGGAGAGAGAGAGAGAGAGAAAGGAGAGAGGAGAGAGATAAATCACGCGCGCGCGCGCATGCACGCTGAGGCTGGCCGCGAACTCGGATCCTCCTGTCTCTGCCTCCCAAAGTACTGGGATTACAAGCGTGCGCCACCACGCCCGGCTCCTCACATTGTTTTAACTTGAGTTTCAGTTCAGGGGAAGAAACACTATTTTCCCATTTTTTGTGAACCAGCATAAGTATGGTTGTATATACCACCAATTTCAAATAATTAAGAATTCCATTATTGTTCCAATATTTTGAGCAAATTACCGGCTATGGTCAATAAAACTTATAAACTTATAAAACTCATAAATTGAAATCAAGAAATGAAAATTTAACAGATCAATGTGCCACCAGAACTAATTATTTTATTTTTTATTTATTTATTTATTTATTTATTTATTTATTTATTTATTTATTTGTGGTACCAGGGATTGAACCCAGGGGCGTTCTACCTCTGCGCTACGCCCCCGGCCCTATTTTTTTATACTTTATTTTGAAACTGGGTCTCACAAAGTTGCAGAGGGCCTCACTAGGTAGAGAGAGAGAGAGAGAGAGAGAGAGAGAGAGAGACAGAGAGAGAGAGACAGAGAGAGAGAGAGAGCTGAGGCTGGCCGCGAACCCTGATCCTCCGGTCTCCGCCTCCCAAAGTACTGGGATTACAAGCATGCGCCACCAAGCCCGGCCTAGAACTAATTATTTTAAATCTGAAAAAGATAACAGTTACTGAGAATGTACATGTTCTATTTTGGGACCTGACATACTTATTTTAATATATGAGAAGAGTTACTTACTTTCCATTATTATTCTTTTCTTTTGCTTACAACAAAAAAGATACAGTATTTCATGTTTGATCACACTATTAAGCAAAGGCACAGTAGGGGGATAACTAGACCTTTCATAATTCTACTAGAAATTGCTGGAATTTTCTCTCGCTCTTGTAACTGGTTCTAAGGAATTCTAAATATGAAAATGTAAGTTTACAGAAAATATGTTTACTCATGGTAATATACAGGAAGTTGAATAATCTGCCAGAATTGATGCATATTGATCATCATTATAATGTCCTTTTTTCTGGAAAAGCTATTTTGAAAATTCTGAAATATCTTGGCAAATATCTTCAAAACAAAATATGTAAGCATTAAGAGAAATCACATCTTTAAAAGAAAGAAGAATCATTATATACCAGCCAGGCGTGGTGGCGCACGCTTGTAATCCCAGTACATGGGAGGCTGAGACTGGAGGATCCGGGTTCGAAGCCAGCCTCAGCTACTTAGTGAGGCCCTCCGCAACTTAGTGAGACCCTGTTTCAAAATAAAGAATAAAAAAATAGGGCTGGGGGTGTAGCTCGAAGGTAGAATGCCCCTGGGTTCAATCCCCAGTACCGCAAAAAGAAAAAAAGAAAGATAAATGGAGTTGAATTTGTAGAACCTACCTGCGTCTGTGAATAGGCACACCGTCTTTGAGCACCATGGCACCTCATCCCAGACTTGCTGGGGGTCTGCCTGCCCCTGCATCCCTTGACCCTTCAGTTGTACCAGGAAGCCTGGAGCTCAGCACTGAAAAGATTCACGTGGGTGAATGCAGACCTTCAGAGGTCCCAAGCCCTCAACAGAGGGTGGTCCCCTCCCGTCCCCCCATAAGCTCTCTTATTAAACATTCCATATGTTATGTTAGGTCAGGGAAAGCCGATGAAGTTCTGAGTTTTGCCAGGTGGCTCCTTGAACTTTGTTTTGTTTTGACATGTTGAATTATTTCAGAACGTTTTCTTTTGGGGGTGAGAGGTGCCTTGATTGATGGTACCCTAAGCACATGTCTGCTCTCTCCTTAGGTAACTCAGCAATTGCCAACACTTAATTAGGCTGGGTGTTCATAGGAGAGCAGTTGCTCTGCACCCCAAAATGTGTTACCACTAAAAGCAAATAGATTGTCTTAGGAAGTAGTAGCAGGCTGATTTTTCATAGTAAGTCATATTTTTTCATATTTTGTATGATAGGGGTGCCTCTACTTCATTCTGTCTTGGCAAAACAAAAACTACCAAGACAGATGAAAAATCCGACTGACTTAAGCGTGTTTTGAACTGAGGTCATTATAATTTGGGGGATTTTGAAGGAAAAATGGGGATTTTGAAGAGCAGACTATTAAACAAAGGCGGTTGGGCTCCCAAGCGGAAGGTAGCCTTTGTTCCTCAGGATGTGATTAATATTGCATCATCATTTAATTTTAGAATTCTAAAATAAGGAAGCTTGCGATTTGAGGCACATAGTTTGAAACCTTATAGTGCCTACTTTTTTTTAATTACAGAGGAATATATCAGTACAAAAAATTTGGAAAATAATGTACTGAAACAAGTCTCCCATGGTCTCCCAACTTTGACTAAAATCTCTGCTAATATATTGTAATAGTAGTAGTATTTTTTGTTTATGTAACTTTTTTCTTTTCCTTTCTTTCCTTCTTCTTCCCTCCCTCCCTTCCTCCCTCCCTCCCTCCCTCCCTTCCTCCCTCCCTCCCTTCCTTCCTTCCTTCCTTCCTTCCTTCCTTCCTTCCTTCATTTCTCATGGTAGGGTATTGAACCCAGGGCCTGGCTTATGCTAGGCAAGCACTCTACCACTAAGCCACACCCCAGCCCCCAGCCCTTAAAAAAAAAATTCATAGCTGGGCATGGTGGCACATAGGTAACCAGTAACCCCAGTTCAAGACCAGCCTCAACAACTTAGCAAGACCCTCAGCAATTTAGCGAGACCCCGTTTCAAAATAAAAATAAAATAGAGCTGGTGGCATAGCTCAGAGGTAGAATGCCCATGGGTTCAATCTCTAGTATGACAAAACAAACAAACAAATAAATAAACAAACAGAAAAGCCAGGCGTGGTGGTGCACGCTTGTAATCCCAGTACTTGGGAGGCTGAGACTGGAGGATCCGGGTTCACAGCCAGCCTCAGCTACTTAGTGAGGCCCTCCGCAACTTTGTGAGACCCTGTTTCCAAATAAAGAATAAATAAATAGGGCTGGGGGTGTAGCTTAGAGGTGGAATGCCCCTAGGTTCAATCCCCAGTACCGCAAAAAATAAATAAATAAATAAAAATAAACAAACAAAAACTTCACAATCTTTTTTTTTTTTTTGCGGTACCGGGGATTGAACTCAGGGGCGTTCTACCTCCGCGCTACACCCCCTGCCCTATTTTTTATACTTTATTTTGAAACCAGGTCTCATGAAGTTGCGGAAGGCCTCACTAAGTAGAGAGAGAGAGAGAGAAACAGGGAGAGAGAGAGACAGAGAGCTGAGGCTGGCCGCGAACCCGGATCCTCTGGTCTCTGCCTCCCAAAGTACTGGGATTACAAGCGTGCGCCACCACGCCCGGCTCCTCACAATCTTTATAACCATGTTTTGTATATAATTTGAACTGGATATTTCATTTAACATGACTTCATATTCTCCCCCCACCCCATGTTTACAATCTAGAAAATCAGTTGTAATTAATGCATAGTTCTATCCTCTGGTGTTCCCTAATTTCCCCAATCATGCCCTCTATGTTTGTGCAGTTAGACACTGTACCCGGTGGTAATTAGCAGGACACGGGTCCACACCCTGTTGATGCCGCTCACACAGGTCCTAGAAGTAGCCTCTTCCAGCCTTTTGCAGCCAGTGTTGTCCTTTTTTTTTTTTTTTTGTCTGAATTCCTTTCTGCCTGTTTTGGGGGATGGTAAAGGAGCTGGCCACGATTTCTCCATGGGTGATGTTTTCTTCTTTCTTTCCTTAGTGGCGAGAGCGGTGCTGGAAAGACAGTAGCTGCCAAGTACATCATGGGCTACGTCTCCAGGGTGTCTGGAGGAGGACCCAAAGTCCAGGTGAGCTGCTCACGACCCGTGCTGACGCTTTATGCCACCTAAAATGTGACAGGTTCTATTTGCTATTTAAAACAGAATTTTTCTCCCATAGAAAGGTTCTATAACCTGCAAAGAAATAGCATATTTTGAGATAAACACATCCAGCCGGGCGTGGTGGCGCACGCTTGTAATCCCAGTACTTGGGAGGCTGAGACAGGAGGATCCGGGTTCGCGGCCAGCCTCAGCTACTTAGTGAGGCCCTCGCAACTTCGTCAGACCCTGTTTCAAAATAAAGAATAAAAAAATAGGGCCGGGGTTATTGCTTGGAGGTAGAATGCCCCTGGGTTCAATCCCCAGTGCCAATAAATAAATAAATAAATAAATAAATAAATAAATAAATAAACAAACACATCCACTATATAATGAAATTATACAAGTTAATAATAATAGTCTGAAAGGGAGATAAAAGACATGAAAGAGCTCATACAAAAGGAAATGTAAATTACTCATCAAGCATGAAAATGTGCTCATTGTCATGATAATAAGAGAAATGTAAATTAAAAGCACACACACATAAATATATATATATATATATATATATATATATATATATTAATCTGTCAGACTGACAAAACTCTGTACTGTTTTATTTATTTATTTATTCATTAATTTTTTGTGGTACTGGGGATTGAACCCAGGGATGTTCTACCTCCAAGTCACACCCCCCAACCCTAATTTATTTTTTATTTTGAAACAGGGTCTCACTAAGTTGCTAAGGGCCTTGCACTAAGTTACTGAGGTTGGCCTCAAACCTGTGATTCTCCTGTCTCAGCCTCCCAAGTACTGGGATTATAGGCGTGTGCCACCACGCCTGGTCTGTGTAGTGTTTTTAAATACTGTTGGTAAGAATATGGAGATAGTCATTCTCATGTGTTGCTTGGTAGGAGCATGAAATAGTGCACTTTTATTTCATGAGGACATTTCAGCAAAATTTATCAAATTTACACTGATACACCATTTGACTCAACAGTTCCGCTAAGGTAATTTCTCTCTTTTTTTCTGATACGGGGCCTAGCTAAATTGCCCAGGCTGGTCTCAGACTTGCAATCCTCCCACCTCAGCCTCCTAAGTAACTGGGATTATAGACATTTACTACTGTATCCGCTTTTAATTTATCCTTTAGATATGCTGAAGTGTATGCAAAATGACACATGTATAAAGTTATTGATAGCATTTTTTAATAATGCAAAAGAATGGAAACAACTTAAATGTTCATCTATAAGTAACTAGTGAAATAAATTATGGTTCATCATAAACTAGAATATAGGCCGGGCGTGGTGGCACACGCTTGTAATCCCAGTACTTTGGGAGGCGGAGACCGGAGGATCCGGGTTTGTGGCCAACCTCAGCGCGCGCTCTCTCTCTCTCTCTCTCTCTCTCTCTCTCCCTGTCTTTCTCTCTCTCTCTCTCTCTACTTAGTGAGGCCCTCCGCAACTTCGTGAGACCCGGTTTCAAAATAAAGTATAAAAAATAGGGCTGGGGGTGTAGCACGGAGGTAGAACGCCCCTTGGTTCAATCCCTGGTAAGGCAAAAAAAAAAAAAACTAGAATATTATACAACCATAATAATGAGGCCTCATGTGCTGGTATGGAATGATCTCCAAGATAGATCATTAATAGCAAAAAGCAAGGTTCTGAACCTTGTATATAATATGATGCCAGTTGAGTGCGTGTGTGTCACGGGCTGAGCATATGTCTCTGCTTGACTACATGTCACATACCCCTGAAGGACACATAAAAAACCGGTGACAGTGGGTGGCCTTTAGAAAGGAAAGCTGAGAAGCTGAGGGAAGATAGACTCTTCCTGCACACCCTTTAGAATACTTTTATTTTGGTCTATGTGAGTAAATTGCCAATTCAAAAAATTTATAAAAATTTTAAGAGAAAGGGAAAGAAGCCAGGTATGGTGATGCATGCCTTTAATCCCAGTACTTGGGAGGCTGAGACAGGAGAATCACAGGTTCACAGCCAGCCTCAGCAACTTGGTGAGGCCCTCAGCAACTTAGGGAGACCCTGTTTCAAAAATAAAGAATAAAATAGGGCGGGGGGTGTAGCTCAGAGGTGGAATGCTCCTGGGTTCAATCCCCAGTACCACAAAAAAAAAAAAAAAAAGGAAAAGAGAATGGAAGAAGGAAAGATTAACAAGTACAAAGGAAACATCAGGACAGGAAAAACTACAGAATGAGGATTCACAAGCAGGATCCTCCTGTCTCAGCCTGCCAAGTACTGGGATTACAAGCATGAGCCACCATGCCCGGCCCAGTCCATATGTTTTTAAAGAGTAGACAGATTAAAAATATGTTTCCAAGTTTGAAACTGACCCCATGCAGGGACCACCTTGGTGCCATGGCTATGGCTGATTCCCCAGCAGGAATGGAATGCCAGTTCTCATTTCTTGTGACAGTTTATCTTCTGAGTTTTCCCAAGGGTGCCAAGGAAACACTTTGACCATTACGTAGTCAATTAGTAGTTCATGCTTAACGTAGTCCTGTTTGCTAGAGCCTGTGACCTAGTAGCCAGACTGTAGACGGTTAATGTTGACTTTTCTCTTCCTGTTTTCCTATGAGGACAGTGATACAGAACTCTTGGCTTAGAATTAGTCAGTAGCTGAAGAGCACAAGCCAGAGGACTTGTTATTTCTGGAACATGTTTAACCATAGCATGTGAATAATTAGAAGAACAAGGAATGACTCATTGTTGAAGGACCTCTCCAGCATCAAGTCCTGTCTGTTGAGCTGTCTCATGTCCTGTGTGTTTTGCACACTTTTGAGTCTGGGGAAGTGGGGTGTTTGGAAACCAAATCCTTTTCCTCTAGTAAGCCAGGGATT
The DNA here is from genome assembly GCA_004027185.1 of Glis glis. Taxonomy (NCBI): domain Eukaryota; kingdom Metazoa; phylum Chordata; class Mammalia; order Rodentia; family Gliridae; genus Glis; species Glis glis. Next base: position 13,321 of record PVJS01036875.1, on the reverse strand, counting down.
GCTCCATACGATCCAATGTTGACCCATGGGTCCCTCATGTGGACCCATGCTGACCAAACCAGCACCGCCATGGAGCGGTTAGAAATGCAGATTCTCGGCCCCTGCCCCAGATCTGCTAAACCCACATCTGCATTTTGACTAGCTCCCCAGTTGATTTGTGCACATTAAAGTTTGACAAGCACCACATTATATTTCCATAGCCTTGTTCAGGGAGGAGAAACGGATTAATTTCCCTTAAAGTAACTTTTATGCCCGGCGTGGTGGCGCATGCTTGTAATCCCAGTACTTGGGAGGCTGAGACAGGAGGATATCAAGTAGGAGGCCAACCTCAACAACTTAGCAAGACCCTCAGCAACTCAGCAAGACCCTGTTTCAAAATAAAAAGTAAAAAGGACAGGGAGTGTAGTTTGGATGTAGGATGCCCCCAGATTCAATCCTTAGCACTACACACACACACAAAAAAATAGATAACGTTTGTGGTGGAGCAGATGGAGAAGATGGGAAGGTAGAGATGGTAAAGACTGATTGGAACCACAGGGAGACCCTGTTGCCCCATTTCCCTCCTGCTGTGGCTCCCAGTACACTTGGAAGTATAGGGTGAAGTTGAGGCTCCAGTCATAGTCCACACCAGGGACGTGTGTGTGTGTGTGTGTGTGTGTGTGTGTGTGTGTGTGTGTTACTGGGGGTTGAACCTAGGGGCATTCTACCTCCAAGCTACACCTCCAGCCCTATTTTTATTATTATTTTTTTAAATTTTGAAACAGGGTCTCGTTAAGTTGATGAGAGTCTCACTACTTGCTGAGGCTGTTCTTGAAGCTGCGATCCTCCAGTCTCAGCCTCCCAAGTACTGGGATTACAGGCGTGCGCCACCACGCCCAGCTACCAGGGACATTTATAGATTCTGATTTACTGGTGGCATTCTGGCTCCTGGAGATCCTCCATTAAGCCACAAGAGTTGGGAGACCCAGTCACACAAACAGGGTCAGGTCTGTCACCACTGAAGAATGAATTCTCTGGAAATCCCCAGGGACATGTGGACTTGGGGCCTCTGGCCTTGCGCGGCATTCATGTCCAGTGGGGCCTCGTGTTGTGTGGCGCGTGTCCACACCTGTCTAACATCCCGTCTGTTCTGCGGCAGCACGTGAAGGACATCATCCTGCAGTCCAACCCGCTGCTGGAGGCCTTCGGCAATGCCAAGACCGTCCGCAACAACAACTCCAGCCGATTCGTAAGTCCCTTCCCCGCCGCGGAGAAAGTCGCCTGATGCGTGGCTCTGCTATTCCTGCCTTAGGTCCTGTTCCCAAAGGAAATAGATGTCTGTCACATAATCAGGAGGCCACTCCTTCCTTCCTTCCTTCCTTCCTTCCTTCCTTCCTTCCTTCCTTCTCCTTCCTTCCTTCCTTCCTTCCTTCCTTCCTTCCTTCTCCTTCCTTCCTTCCTTCCTTCCTTCCTTCCTTCCTTCCTTCCTTCTCCTTCCTTCCTTCCTTCCTTCCTTCCTTCCTTCCTTCCTTCATTCCTTCATTCTTTTTTTCCTTCCTTTTCATACTTGGGGTTGAACCCAGGGGCATTCTACCTCTGAGCTACACCCCCAGTCCTATTTTACTTTCTATTTTGAAACAAGGTCTCTCTAAGTTACCATGTACTTCTGGCCTGGAGCCTGCAATCCTCCTGTCTCAGACTCCCAAGTAATGGGGTCATAGGCGTGCGCCACCACGCCCAGCTTCCGTCTTTTTCTATTTTCTAAAGCAGCATGCTGTCAGGCTCCAATTCGCCCTTTGACTGGAGTTATTTTTGAGCCTTAGAAATGCAAACAAGATAATTTCAAAAATGGCTTTCCATTTGAGTTGCCTTACTAAGGAAAATAAAAATTGATAGAAGTGGAGTTTGGGCCTGGTCTCTGGAGAAAAGACCTAACCCAGACAAAGAAAAGAGTAGACTAGATGAGGATCCAGAGATGGTCGCCCATAAGCAGTGCTTCTGCTTCTCAGTGCCGGCTCTGTGGACACAAAAGGAACAGATGCCAGGTGTGGTGACATAGGCTTGTAATCCCAGTACTTGGGAGGCTGAAACAGGAGAATTGCGGGTTCAAGGCCAGCCTCAGCAACTTAGTGAGACTCTTAGTGAGACCTTGTTTCTAAATAAAAAATAAAATAGGGCTGAGGGTGTAGCTCAGAGGTAGAATGCCTCTGGGTTCAATTCCCAGTATCACAAAAAAAAAAAAAGAAAGAAAGAAAGAAAGAAAGAAAGAAAGAAAGAAAGAAAGAAAGAAAAGAAGCCAGGTATGGTGGCGCACGCTTGTAATCCCAGTACTTGGGAAGCTGAGACAGGAGGATCCGGGTTCGCAGCCAGCCTCAGCTACTTAGTGAGGCCCTCCACAGCTTAGTGAGACCCTGATTCAAAATAAAGAATAAAAAATAGGGCTGGGGGTGTAGCTCGGAGGTAGAATGCCCCTGGGTTCCATCCCCAGTACCACACAAAAAATTAAAAAAAAGAAAGAAAAGATAAGAAAGAAGCAGACACTTGGACTGACACTTGGGCACCTGGAGCGAGCCTTCTTCCCATCTCTCTGTCAGAGTGAGCCGACCCCTAACCTCTCTTCGGCTTTGTGTATTTGCTTTATGTATACTTAAGACAGCATTCAAGAGTGGCTAGGCCTCGCCACACTGAGCACCTCCTGACTACGACTCACGTGCCCAGGGTCATGGACGAGTGGACCCGGGCCTCGTTCTGAATGCCTGTGTCGACATTCTGCTGACTGGGGGTCTCCTGAGGAGGGAACGGGAAGGCTGGCTAAGATGAATGGGAATTTCATCCCCTTGACAGAAAGCCCCACACAAAGAAACGAACGCTTACCCAGGAGCTGTGGCTCTTGGATTTCATCTAGAGATTCCACGTGTTATTTCAGCCGTGGATTAAGCCTGGCACCGTAGCCCACAAGGAGCCATCTGTGAGGCTGCCACTGGCCCATTTGAAAAGAAATAGTGGGAATCTCAGAGAAATTTCCTTTTCATTCATTTTAGAAGGAAGTTTCTCTTTGCCAGAAAAGGCTTACCGTGTTCCCATGTTGTAACTGTCAAGTCCCCGGATGGTTCCTTGTTGCCCAGTATTATTCAAATTATTTGCTGATTTATTCACCTCTCCTGGTTTTTGGCTGAGTGCCTGCATTGTTTTATCTTGAAGTTTCTAGGTAACGAAATAAGAAAGAAGATGTGAACACGTTTTCCTCCTGACCTTTCTTCCCTAATTGTCATTCTACATCTGCCTTGTAAAAGTAGACTTGATCCAATTTAACCCTCTACCCTTTCCCACCTCCTCTGAGAGCAGGAAAAAAATAAAAATAAAAACCGAACATTTATTATTTATCAGGTTACAAAATATCATACAACAGGAAAAATATAGAAGGGCAGTTCATGTACCACACATTCATATTGTCCCCCTGCCCCTGGGGAAGTCTGCTTCCTCTGAAAGAGGCCGACAGAGGTGATTGCTGTTAGATCAAGGGTACCATGTGATTTTCTGTCTCATTCTTTACAACTTCTGGTCGACTGGGCAAGTACCTTCTAGAAGAAAATGGGCAAAGAATATAGCACATCCTTATTTAGTCTGACTGTAACCATGGATTCTGAACACAGAAGCATGTGATTGGACAAAAGCTCGGGTTATTGTTTGATGTGAAAAAGTGAGGAAGTCTAGACCAGAATTAGGACTAATTCAGAACGTGCCTTTCATTTATGAATTTCCTTGAATTATATACTGTATTCAAAGCCTGTTTTGGGTGCATTATGTTTTTGTTTACCGACCATTAAAGGAAATCCCTACCTTTCTTGCAGGGAAAATACTTTGAAATCCAGTTCAGTCCAGGTGGGGAACCAGATGGTGGAAAGATCTCCAACTTCCTTCTGGAAAAATCTAGGGTGGTGATGAGGAACCCCGGAGAGCGGAGTTTTCACATATTTTACCAGGTTTTCCTTTATATTTTTTCTTTCCCTCTTTGTAGTCCTTCATATTATTTTTTAATTATTTTTTCCTCTCAGCCTTTACATTTAGACAGTCCAATCTAATAAACTGAGGAGAATTTATTACAATCGTGTGTGCAAGTCACTGTGCAGAAGGACTGTGAGAATGTCCCTATCCTCAAGGAAAAGAAGTTCTAATTGAAGTGACAAGACAAATTCCCCCAAAGTTAAATAACCAAGAGCGTGTTGACATAACTTCAAAACAAAAGTAGGAGTGTTTGATTCTTTGCCAAGTAGGAATTCACATGGGGATATTTGGCCTGGATGTTTGGGAGGGCAGAGAGCCCTGGACAGCGAGGGAGGGAGCGCTGCTCGGGGAAGTTAGGCGCTGTGGCGGTAGAAGGCCTGTCCACGAGCCCGGGCTCAGCCAGTCTGCAGGGCAGCCATCTCCAGCAGGTAAGCTGGTGGAGGGACAACTGAATTCCGCTGAGGACCCTTCATGCTAGCTCAGAAAGTTTCCACTTAGACCCACAAAGCCAGCAAGAGTTTGGGGCCAGAGCAGAGTGCAGGATGCTTTTAAAATCATGTTCCAGGTTTCTGCAATCATGTGTGATTCAGCTGTCTTAAAAGATGTTTGTGAGAGCCAGGCATGGTGGCACACGCCTGTAAACCCAGTACTTGGGAGGCTGAGACAGGAGGATCACAGATTCGAAGACAGCCACAGCAACTTAGTGACGCCCTCCGCAACTTAGACCATGTTTCTAACTAAGTTTTTATTCTTTATTTTGAAACAGGGTCTCACTAAGTTGCGGAGGACCTCACTAAGTAGCTGAGGCTGGCCGAGAACCTGCGATCCTCCCGTCTCAGCCTCCCAAGTACTGGGATTACAAGCGTGCGCCACCACGCCCAGCTTGTTAATGTTTTTATATAAGGAATCTGCATTAGCATTTCCTTGAAGAAAAGCCTGGTACTATTTTTTGTCTTGTTTCATTTTTGGTTTAAAGATCACTGGATTAGAAGGACATTTTAGTCTGTGGGAGTAGCTCCCAATCAACCTCTTCAACTACACAGGCATCTTTAATGGTGGCAAATAATTCTTTTAATTGGTATGAGTTGGTTTAACACACACACAAAAGGCCAAAAGCTTCCGTGGACTCAGTTATGCTCGTAATTGTATTAATCATAGCAACACGCACGAGTGAACGGAAGATGCGTGTGTGTCGCACACAGCAGCACGTCACTTACTGAGCACTAGGGATGTCAGGACCCTTCTCCATACATACGTGCCCCACCCCCTCCAGGAGTCTCTGCTCACTGGTCAGAAACCACCAGCATAGAGGCTGGCAACTGGTGAGCGCAGGGGTTTAAGATTCAGACATGCCGGGCGTGGTGGCCCACGCTTGTCATCCCAGTACTTGGGAGGCTGAGACCGGAGGATCCAGGTTCACGGCCAGCCTCAGCTACTTAGTGAGGCCCTCTGCAACTTAGTGAGACCCTGTTTCAAAATAAAGGATAAAAAATAGGGCTGGGGGTGTAGCTCAGAAGTAGAATGCCCCTGGGTTCAATCCCCAGTACTGCAAAAAAAAAAAAAAAAAGATTCGGACATAAACGTAATGGTTGAAGCTGGTGAGACTCATGGGGCTGAGTGTGGAGAGCAGTGATGCCCACACAGCACCTAGGGAGAATGAAGAGGCGTGGAGGAGCCGTGCAGCTCGCCGGAAGTATTCAGAGCAGAGAGAGGAAGCGTAGGATCCTGAAGGGCCCTAATGCCAAGAGAAGCGAGTGTGGGGGGGTATAGAGGCAAACGCTCCGGGCTCTTGGGGGAACGGGTGGCCCAGGGTCTGGGGACCAAGAACAAGCTGTTGGATTTTGCCATCAGAAAGGAGCCAGGAGAGGAATTTTGCCAGAGCAGTGTGTGTGTGTGTGTGTGTGTGTGTGTGTGTGTTGGGGGGAGATGGCGGAGTGCAGGTGGTTCAACTGAGGAAGCAGGTAGGTCCTGTGGCTTGGAGTTCAGAGTCAAGGCCAAGAACAGTGTGTTTATAGATACCAGAGCTGGAGGAAGGGAGGTTTGAAGATGCCAGTAAGAGGGAGGGATAGTGGATATGAATGGGGGGAGACTGAAAGAAGGGAGGAATGTTCTTCAGAAAGAAAAAGGGGGGGGGTGACACAAGGAACCTGAGATCACAGGATGACCTAGAAGTTCACCATAATGCAGATGAGCCAGGCATGGTGGTGCATGCCTTTAATCCCAATATTTGGGAGGCTGAGACAGAAGGATTGCAGGTTTGAGGCCAGTCTCAGCAACTTAGTGAGACCCTTAGCAACCTATTGAGACCCTGTTTCAGAAAAAAAAGGGGGGACCTGGGGGTGTAGCTCAAAGATAGAAATGCCCAAGTTTCAATCCCTAGTACAGACAGACAGACAGACAGACAGATAATGCAGATGAGGTCACCTGTTTGGGGGAGGGGAGCCAAGATGGCCTGAGAAGCTTGGCAGAGGTGAAGAAAGATGGATAGAAGCTGCCTCTATTTTTCTAAATATTGTTGGGCTCACGCCATGATATACCAATGATGACTTACATTGGCCGCATGTGTCTCTCCCCATCGCTTCTGTAACATTTCTTTGGTGGTTTGAAATTAGTCCTGGCGGGAGTACGTACACCATGAATATCAGCAAACACTACAAATCATTTTTTTCCCTTCCAAGAGTTTTGTTTTGGTTTTTTTTTTTTTTTTTGCAGAATGGGGGATTGAACCCAGGGGCATTCTACCTCTGAGCTACACCCCCAGCCCTATTTTTTACCCTTTACTTTGAAACAGAGTCTCACTAAGTTGTAGAGGGCCTCACTAAGTAGCTGAGGCTGGCCGCGAACCTGCGATCCTCCTGTCTCAGCCTCCCAAGTACTGGGTTTACAAGTGTGCGCCACCACACCCGGCCTTCCAAGAGTTTTTTGCTAAACCTTTTCCAGCACTCCACTGATTGGAGCCCACACTTAAGTCAGATGTCAGTGCTGGGACCAGAAGCCAAGGGACAGTGAGTGGGTCAGGAGGTTTCAGAACACCAGAGCATGGGACCTGCTCACCTTGAAGTGAAAAGTGCCGGGGAACCTGCTCCCCTGCAAAAAGTCACAAGCTGAACTCCCAAGCGTAGTCTATAGCTCCTTTCATTGCACAAGAGAAAATCCTCAGCTGTTGCAGGTTTTATGAGAAAGAATTAGAATTTGCAGAGAAGACAAGACTGCAACAAGTAGAGCAGACATTCATAAATTCCTTCATTCATATATATATGAATATATTTCCTGGGAGAAATGACACCCACACACATATATGTACATACTGGAGAGTGAACCCAGGGGCATTCCACCTCTGAACTACACCCCCAGCCCTTTTTATTTTTTATTTTGAAGCAGGGTCTCGCTAAGTTGCTGAGGCTGGCCTCAAACCTACGATCCTCCTGTCTCAGCCTCCCAAGTACTAGGATTGCAGTGTGCCACCACATGTGGCTCCCCTTCATATTTGGGGCATTAACACGGCCATAAATCTGGAAAGCAGGGGTGGGAAGTCCTCCCCGCTGGGCTCGGGATGGTGGTGGCGGGGACTGCAATGACCGTGGGTGCTCTGGGTCTGCATCGTGACGCGCCCCGTGTTCTGTCGCTGCAGCTCATTGAGGGCGCCTCTGCGGAGCAGAAGCACGGCCTTGGAATCACCAGCATGGACTACTATAACTACCTCAGCCTTTCCGGCTCGTACAAGGTTGATGACATCGACGACAAGCGAGAGTTCCAGGAAACTCTGGTAAGTACCAGCACGGGGCCAGGCAGGGTCCGTGGCCCCGCCTGGGCATCATCTGTGGCAGGAAGGCAGCGAAGGCCATGAAGGCCAGCCAAGCAGAGGGCCGGTGACACGCATCTTGTACCACTGTAAGCACTCTGTCCTAAAACCCAGCTTTCAGCACCTCTAGATGGCCATGTGCCCAGGTGCCTGAGGACCACGCACAGCTTAGCAGACATCATGCTGAGGGCCCGGGTAATTGAGGAGCTATTCCCTCGAAAGGCAGAGAGCACGTCTCTGGTCTTAATCAGGAGTAGGAATCCTGAAACATCTTTGGTCTTTTTTTTTTGTGTGTGGTACCAGGGATTGAACCCAGGGGCGTTCTACCTCCGCGCCACACCCCCGGCCCTATTTTTTTATACTTTATTTTGAAACCGGGTCTCACGAAGTTGCAGAGGGCCTCACTAAGGAGAGAGAGAGAGAGAGAGAGAGAGAGAGGGAGAGAGAGAGAGAGAGCTGAGGCTGGCCGCGAACCCGGATCCTCCAGTCTCTGCCTCCCAAAGTACTGGGATTACAAGCGTGCACCACCACGCCCGGCCATCTTTGGTCTTTTTATCTACCCTCTCCATTTCTTTTACATTTTTGAGGGATTTTTCTTGGCCCCTGTATTTCCAGGTCAGATGATCCCATTCACTGTGTATGTAAGTAGATTATTGAGGGTTTGCATCCTGGGGGGAAACGACTTAAATGGATCAGTTTAGATCTTTCTGGAGATAGATTGGTCACTCATTTAACCTTAAAGGCTAAATCAACACTGTCCTTTGAGTCAGCGGCAAGCCAGACCCATCGTGCGCCCCGAGTGGGCAATGGAAGTTCCATTTAAGGGGAACTGGTATTTGTGTTTAAAGGGATAGCATGTTTGGATGTACTGTGTCTTTGATCCTAAGGCCACATGGCCTTAAAGAAGCAGGGGTAAAAAGTATGGATAAGCTGGCTGTGGTGGTACACACCTGAAATCTCAGTACTTGGGAAGTGGAGACGAGGATCACAGGTTCAAGGCCAGCCTCAGCAACTCAGTGAGACCCTGTTTCAAAATAGAAAATAAAAAGGGCTGGGATGTAACTCAGAGGTAGATGCCCCTGAGTTAAATTCCTAGTTCCAAAAAAATAAATAAATAAAAATAAATAAATAAATAAAATTAAATGGGGCTGGGGTGTAGCTCAGAAGTAGAATGCCCCTGGGTTCAATACACACACACACAGAGTATGGATAAGGGGCTTGCACACTGGTCCTAGAGTATAGTTTTCTTAGGATATGGATATCCAAGACACAGACATTTCAGTACTAGAGATTGAACCGGGGCACTCTACCACTGAGTTATACCCCCAGCCATTTTTTCTTTTTTTTTTTTTTTGCGGTACTGGGGATTGAACCAGGGGCATTCTACCTCCGAGCTACACCTCCAGCCCTATTTTTTATTCTTTATTTTGAAATAGGGTCTAACTGAGTTGTGGAGAGCCTCACTAAGTTGCTAAGGCTGGCCGCGAACCTGCGATCCTCCTGTCTCAGCCTCCCAAGTACTGGGATTACAGGCGTGCGCCACCACACCCGACTCATTTTTTCTTTTTTTGAAACAGTGTCATGCTAAATTGCCTAAGATGGCCTCAAACTTGCAATCCTCCTGCCTTGGGCTGTAGAGTCACTGGGATTACAGTTGTGCATCACCACGCCCATCTAAACTGTTTTTAATGGCATTTAAAGGACCTCAGAAAATGGGCTTTTTATTGGTGCTTTTATTTCCTGGAGATCTTCAACCAAGATCCTTTTACAAGTACAATCTATTCTCATCCCTCCCCCGAGGGGCGAGATCTCTGGTGTCCACCTGGAGTGTCTGGCAAGGGGCAGAGGGCTGGCAACCAGAGCCCAGGACGAGGGCGGACCAGGAGTGTGCGCACAGCCGCCGCTCCTCTGAGCGTTTCTCCTCTAGACCTCCCCTTCCCTCTCCCTGGACCACGGCCTGCCATGTTTAGAGATGGAACCACCCTTCCCACAAGGCTTTTAAGAGTCGCAGGAGTGCATCCGTCCATGATGGCGTTGCGCAGGGACTTTCTGCTGCCACTGCAGACTGAGCCACGTCTCCTGTGACTCTGCCACTCCGTCTGCACTCTGGCTTTTTTTTTTTCTGCAGTACTGGGGATTGAACCCAGGGCATTCTACCTCCGAGCTCCACCCCCAGCCCTATTTTTATCCTTTATTTTGAAACAGGGTCTCACTAAGTTGCGGAGTGCCTCACTAAGTAGCTGAGGCTGGCCGCGAACCCGGGTCCTCCGGTCTCAGCCTCCCAGGTACTGGGATGACAAGCGTGCGCCACCACGCCCCGCGCACTCTGGCTTCATTATTATGCACTTACAACATTGGTGATGGCGGCGGGTCTGGATAACTTCTCTCTTCCAGCACGCCATGAATGTGATCGGGATCTTCGCGGAAGAGCAGACGCTGGTGTTGCAGATCGTGGCGGGAGTTCTGCACCTGGGAAACATCAGCTTCAAGGAAGTGGGCAACTACGCTGCTGTGGAGAGCGAAGAGTGTGCGTAGCTCTGGCATGTGGCGTTGAGGGGGGACGGGGGCTGGCAGAAGTAACCCCCTGCGTTCCTTGGCTTAGATCTCAAGTAGGGAGTGTTGGGAAGACATGAGGAGTCTTATGCGTCCTGCGGTGGCACAACAAAACAGCCTTAGGAAAGACTAGACGTCCGCTACGCCCCCGCCCTTCTCACCACCAGCATGGGCCCAAGTCCCCAATTTATTACTAACCTTGGAGAAACTTGCCAGAAATTCATATCTAACTTGAAAGATAAAGTGAAGCCGGGCGTGGTGGTGCACACTTGTAATCCCAGTACTTGGGAGGCTGAGACCGGAGGATCGCAGGTTCGCGGCCAGCCTCAGCTACTTAGTGAGGCCCTCCGCAACTTAGCGAGACCCTGTTTCAAAATAAAGAATAAAAAATAGGGCTGGGGGTGTAGCTGGGAGGTAGAATGCCCCTGGGTTCAATCCCCAGTACCGAAAAAAAACATTAACCTTCACTAATGATGTCACTTTATCTTTTTTTTTTTTTTGCGGTACCAGGGATTGAACCCAGGGGTATTCTACCTCTGAGCTACACCCCCAGCCCTATTTTTTATTCTTTATTTTGAAACAGTGTCTCACGAAGTTGCGGAGGGCCTCACTAAGTAGCTGAGGCTGGCCGCAAACCCGGATCCTCCGGTCTCAGCCTCCCAAGTACTGGGATTACAAGCCGGGTGCCACCACACCTGGCTGGATTATATTTATGAACACAGAGAGAAATGGACTATTGTGCTGACATCTCTGACGATCTCCTTTAATGATCACATCTGCACTAGCCGGATCCTCAAGCCCTGAATGGTCCTTTTCACTCTTTGAGAAGAAGAATTCAGGGTCCTTCCTGCAGAAAGACATTCTTGGGTACATGTGCCCGCAATCTCCCACAAATACTGTGGCACAGAGCTTCAGCCTCTTAGGCATCGGCGGCCTTCCAAGCTGTTCTCAGAACCCACACACCCTTTAGCCACCCAGGAAGGCATTTCTTCCCTTCTCAGCATTCTTCAAGGATGATAAATTTAGACTCTTGGTAATAAATAGTATCCCACTCATTGCTGACAATGCAGTGGGGATATTTCCATTCCAAATAAGGTCTTTTTTTATGTTTTTGTTTTCTTTTCTCATAAAAAAAGGGAAGTTCCGTTAACTTCTGATGTCTGTCTGATAAAGATGAATTATGTCTACCAGGGAAGGGAGTGGAAAACAATAAGTATACAGGGTGTCCATAAAGCCTAGAAACATGACCGAACAATCACGATGGAAATCATTATGTTTCCAGACTTTCTGGTCTTTAGTCTTGACATTTAACAAGTGCACACAGGTAGCTAGTACGGTCATTGACACCAAGCCGCGTAACATGGGCCGTTGTGTTTTGGTGGCGGTGTCTGTGGAGTAGACGGGCTTTCTCTTGCCTGTTGGGTAGTCACATCTTGTTATGCTTGAGAGCAGTTGTGGCGCTGAACTAGCAAACGTGGCCCTGCATGTTGGAGCCATGAACTGCTGCACCGCTCATGGACTTGTGGAGTTAGTAACCTCCTCTGCTGAATGGGTAAGGCCCGGGATTGGCAACTCTTATGAAATTCCCCAGCTAGAGGTGGAGGAGCGATGGGGTAAGAGAGGGCTAAGCTTGAAGCCAAGTAGGTTTACCAAGGGAATATGCATGCCTCCCATAACCGTCTCCCATCAGTTCTGGGTTTTGTTCGTTTGGTCCAGTGGGTGTACAGTGGAAGTTCTCCCTGGACCCCTTGGCGGTCAGCTCGTTCCCTTCCCCGGTGCTGTCCAGAGTTCCTGGGGATCTGTGCTACAGTGCACCCTTCCCTTTCCCTCGCGCAATAATGGGAGCTTAGAACACAAGGTTCTACAGTTACATTTTCATATAACATTATGTCCTGGTGATTAATCTATTTATTCTATATTGATTCATAAGGACCTTCATCTTTTTCTTTTGGTATGGGAGGTTGCACCCAGAGGCCTTCTATCTCTGAGCTATACCCCAGCCCTATTTTATTTTTTATTTTGTTATTTATTTATTTTACTTAGTTTTGGTACTGGGGATTGAACCCGAGGGCATTCTACCTCTGAGCTACACCCCCAGCCCAATTTTATTTTTATTTTGAAATAGGGTCTCTCCAGGTTGATGAGAGTCTCACTACTTGCTGAAGCTGTCCTCAAACCTGCGATCTTCCCGTCTCAGCCTCCCAAATACTGGGATTACATTACAGGTGTGTGCCACTACACCCGGCTTATTTTTTTAAATTTTGAAACAGGGTCTTGCTAAGTTGCTGAGGGTCTTGCTAAATTGCTGAAACTAGCCTTAAACTTGCAATCCTCCTGGCTCAGCCTCCCAAGTATTGGGATTACAGGCGTGCACCACTGTGCCTGGCGACCTTCATCCTTTTATAGCTCCATAGCATTCCATTGCTTGGCTATACTTTGATTTATTGAAGCAGTCATCTGCTGCTGAGCATTAAGATGATATTTGGTCTGCTTCTGGTCTTCTGAATGAGCACTACTGACGTGAATAACCTTGGTTCATATCGTCTTTCTCATATTTGATGGTATCTGTGGAATAAATTTATAGAGGGAAGCGCTCCCCATACTTTATAATCAAAGAAGGCAGCTTTCTCTAGATATTCTACTATAGAAAAAAAAATGGTAAGAATTCCACTACCAACTGGCCTATTAAAGCATTTATTGGACCCGAGACTTAAAGGAGTCTTAAAATTAAGGGACTAAGGGAGACTTAAAATTTCCTCAGTCAAACCTTTATGTTGACGAGAAGCTAATCAACCTCAATTCAGATATGTATGCACCTGCCAGCATCAGTACAGGGAAGTGACATATTTGGGAAATAAAATTTGCTTGAAAGATATTACCAAACTGCCGGGCGTGGTGGTGCACGCTTGTAATCCCAGTACTTTGGGAGGCGGAGACCGGAGGATCCGGGTTCGCGGCCAGCCTCAGCTCTCTCTCTCTCTC
>PVJS01036874.1:0-20213 GCA_004027185.1 Glis glis | reverse complement strand
CTCAGTGCTATGAATTTTCCTCTTAATACTGCCTTCAGGGTGTCCCAGAGATTTTGATATGTTGTGTCTCTGTTTTCATTTGTTTCTAGGAATTTCTTAATTTCTCCCCTTATTTCTTCTCTGACCCATTCCTCATTCAGCAGTGTGGTGTTCAGTCTCCACATGTTTATGAGGTTTCTCTGGGTCTTCTTATAGTTGACTTCTACTTTCATTCTATTATGGTCTGAAAGACGCAGGGGATTATGTCACATTTTTTTAACTTGCTAGTACTCACTTTGTGGCCTAGGATATGGTCTATTTTAGAGAAAGTTCTATGAGCAGCTGAAAAAAATGTGAATTCAGCTGTAGTTGGGTGGAATATTCTGTATGTGTCTACTAGGTCCATTTGGTTTATGGTGTACCTTAGGTCTGAGGCATCTTTACTGACCTTTTGTCTTGAAGATCGATCTAGTGGTGTGAGAGGTGTGTTGAAGTCTCCCAATATTATTAAGTCTCCCAATATTATTGTATTGGGATCTAAATGTGCAATGTGTGCATGTATGATGTTGATACCCTGACATATATCAAAATGTATAATTACAATGCACCAATAAATGAACATTAAAAAAAGAAATGAAAACTGCATATTGCTCATTATATGATAGTTCATTTACTATATCCTGATGCAAGCGTGTTTGATTAGAGAAGCATATAAAATTGAGATTAAAAGAGTGGATTTAGGAATTACTTGTCTAGTTCAAATCCCAGCTTCACCAGTTACTCACTGTGAAATTGTAAAAATAAGGGCTGAGGTTAAACCTCCTCCAGCCTGGGTCTCTGAGTGACCACATGGAGCAGAACCTCCATTGACCCATCCATGACATGAGTATGAAATAAACCCATGTTGTGCTCTGAAAATACCACATGTTTTAAATGTGTAATGGGAGTCTTTTATGGTAGAATAGATTCTGAGATTTAGGGATTAATTTGTATTTGTAGTATAACCAAATCTTGGCTGACAAATAGTCACAAACCCACAGATCTGTGACTTTCTTTTGGGGCAAATTATTAGGAGAGTTATGTAGTTAGGCAGATGGATGATGAGCTTGTGAGAGCTTAGAAAATAATATGATGATCTCAGGAGACCCAGGTGTGATTGTGGTTGCTCTTTGTGTACATATATGTTTAGGGAAGGGGTAAGTTGGTTGCCAAAGAGGTGGTGCCTCAAGAGGAGGAATACTCAAAAAGGAATTTAAGCATCAGTAAAATTAGTCAAATTTAGACATGTGTGTTAAGAGGAGAAGAGAATGGTGGGCTGCTGGGAGAACATTCTAAGCAGAGGAAACTGCATGGGAAAATGTACAGTTGTATATTTGGGCATGTATCTAGTAGGTATAGAGCAATGTGAAAAAAATCATCTCATATAGGAAGCCATTGGAGACTTTGGAGCAGGGGAATGAAAGTAGCAGGACGAGTCTTGATAATGACTACTCAATCATCAGCACTGATCAGTGAAATGGTTAAAATAGATGTTTGACTGAACACAGGAAGACTAGTGTTCTCTTCTCATATTGTCTCCATGTAGACTTAAAGTGCCTAGGTCAGGACAAGGGAAGGTATGTCCTTTCAAAAGAATTGAAAAAAGTAGTCATCGTATATGGTGAGTGTATCTGTCAACAAAACCATCACGATGCTGTGTAACAATGACGATAAAAACCACAAGCCATCAAAGCTGCAGTGGCTTATAGCTACAGTATTTTTCTCACTAATGAATCTTCCAGGTGGTTGGAATTTGTCCAATCAATTTGGCAGGACTTGGAGCTAGGATGCAGGTCAAGTTCATGTCTTTTCCACTTGTGTCATTCAAGGGGGACAGGGACTATTCAGTCATTTTCTGTCCACAATAATGGCACAGTGCAGGACAACACACCCAACTACACAAACACATTTTAAGTCTTTGCTGAAATCATAAATATATCCTATTGGAAAAAAAATTCATATGAACAAACCCAAAGATAAGGGGTGGTGAATCGTACTTTTTCCACAATGAAGTTACACAGGATAAAGTACTGAGATCAATTTTTTAATCTGTCACTATGGGTTTGGGAAAAGGAGGAGTCAAACTCACCCCCAAATTTTGTATTTTATTAAATGGAAGACTGTCCATTTTTCTTTTTAACTGGTCACCAGAGTAATATGCTATCAAAGTTCAGGTCTCTGAGTCCTGTTCCTGATGAAGCCTGGATCTAAATTCATTTCCCTTCGAAGGTGCATGGACTTCAGGAAATATCTTCAGAATTTCAAAACTTCACATTTTGTTTGTACATGGGATTGGACCCAGGGGCCTAGGGGTGTTCTACCTCTGAGCTACACCCAGCCCTTTTTATTTCTTATTTTGAAAAAGGGACTCACTAAGTTGCTGAGGGTCTAAGTTGCTGAGGGCCTCGAACCTGCAATCCTCCTATCTCATCCTCCCAACTACTGGGAGGAGAGTACAGTACTTAGGAGGAAAAGCTACCACACCCAGCTTCATTTTTTTTTTATTTAACAGCTTCCCTGTGAAGACCCTTATTGTCCCAGGGCCTCTGAATTTACCACTTGTGAACTATGAGGGTATTGGCAAATTACCTTAACTTCACTGGACCCATACCCACTTCTTGTTTTTTACTGCTTCATATAGCTTTATTGTAATTTAATTTTTTATTGGTACATTGTAATCATACACCTTGATGAGTTTCAGGATGGTAGAAGTATACATGCACACATTGGTCAATTAGCCCTCCCCCAAGTCCCATCCCCATTCCCTCCCCCTTCCTTCATTCTCATGCTCAGCATAGTAGTTGACTTTGATAAATTTGTGTATGTACATCCTGTGTATTAGGATGTTTCCCTCTTCCCCCCTCCATTTCCCTTAGTTAGGTCACCTTCTTTACTCATCTGAGGTTTTCTCCATCTTTGTCTGGACTCCTTCCTATGCCCTATTCTCTGTAGCTTCAGCATATTAGGGAGAGCATCCAACTTTTCACATCTTGTGACTGACTAATCTCACTTAACATAATGTTCCCTAATTCCATCCATTTCCCTGCAAATGATGTAATTTTGTTTTTCTTTATGGCTGCATAAAATTCCATTGTGTACATATCCCATAGTTTTGTAATCCATTGATCTGTTGATGGACATCTTGGCTGGTTCCATAGTTTGTCAATTGTGAATTGTGCAGCTATAAATATAGACACGCATGCATTACTCTGGTAATTTGGTTTCCATTCATTTGTGTAGATACCTAGAAGTGATATTGCTTGGTTAAATGGTAGGTTCATTCCCAGTCTTCTGAGGCTCCTCCATACTGTTTTCCAAAGTGGTTGCACTAATTTGCAATCCCACCAACAGTGTATTAGAGTTCCTACTTCTCCATATCCTCACCAGCATTTGTTATTGTTTGTGTTTTTAATGATTGCCATTCTAATTGGGGTTAGGTGAAATCTCAGGGCTGTTTTGATTGGCATCTCTATGATTGCTAATGATGTTGAACATTTTTTCATACATTTATTGGCCATTTGTATACCTTCTTTTGTGAAGTGTCCATTTAGTTCACTTGCCCATTTTTTTTTTTTATCGGGTTGTCTGTGTTTTTAGTGGTGAGTTTCTTGAGTTCTCTGTATATTCTAGATATTAGTCCTCTATCAGAGGAGTAACTGGCAAAAATCTTCTCCCATTCTGTCGGTTCTCTGTTGAGGTCCTTGATAGTTTCCTTTGCTGGGCAGAAGCTCTTCAGTTTAATGCAATCCCATGTATTGATCCTCTTTTTAATTTTTTGTGCCTTTGGGGTTTTGTTGAGGAAGTTTTTGCCTGTACCTATGTGTTGAAGAGTTGGACCTATGCTGTACTCGCTTCTTGATCTACAAAATGGATATAATAATTCAACCTGCTTCAGAATAAATGAGGTAAGATGGGTAAAGCACTTAGAGCATTTCTGAGCTCTGAGTAAGTAGTCTGTATGTGTTATTTGTTTTATTATTAGTTCATTTAATTCTCACAGCAATTCCATCAAACAGGCATTTTTTATTATCTTCATATAATATAATTACATACCTAATGAGGTAAGTCTAAATCCATCCTGACCAGCCCCTCCCCACACACCTCCATCTCAGAGAATAATTGCTTTTATACTCAGTGGAACTAATTCCAGACTATTCTCTGTGTGTTCATATTAATATTTATAAAAACATACTGTTGTTTTATATCTGTATACAGGTTCTCTTTTAAAAACTGCAATATTATATCCATGCGTAGTTCTGCTCCTCATTTTATTCAACACTGTGGTTTGGAAGTCTTCTGGTGTTACTAATGAAAATCCACCTTAAAAAGTGTTGTAACTAATTCAGTAACCTAAATATACTTGTACATTATTCGGCCCTTCCATGGTTGATAACGAAGCAGGTCCTGTTCACTTCTTCGCTATTACTATCGATGTGGTGGTATTGGTGACCTAGTCCCTCTGCCTGGTGTGGATGGATGTGTATTTCTCTGGGTAAGCCACCGAGAAGTTCATTTGCTGGGCCGTAGAGTGTGAATGATTTACAATTTTAGGAGGTACTGACAAGCGGCTCTCCAGCGTGGCTGTAGGGGTTCACTCTCCCACTGGCAGGGAGAGGGGCTTTCTTCTTTGGCAGCAGGAAAACAGCAGGTGCTGGAGGGGAAATGGATGGCAAGGTGGTGGGAGGCGAAAGGCTTGCAAACCGCAGCACACTCCAGACCAGCATTTGCTTCTTCACTATTTTCCATGGGCCTCCAGGATTCAGTCTGGTTTCTATTCCCAACTGCTTCTGGAAAAAAAACTGATTCTTTTATTTTATAATAGACAAAACATCATTTCCCATTTGCTTGTACTCAGGAGGTTTCTAAACTCTCACATCCTTATTAAGAAGCAGACTGGAGACTTTGTGTAGAGTAGACAGAACAATATAATTTTTTTCCATCACCCATCTAGCCCTGTTAGCCCAGCCAGTGCTATTATGAAAACCTTCTTAGGAGCCACTCACCCTCCTGATGCGTGCATTATATTTAGAGCTGCAACTCGACACGACACATTTCTGTTCACTAAGGAAGTCTGGGTGACTCCAAAATTTAAAAAGCTGTGGGGAAAGATTCTTTCCAAATGGTCAAATCAGCAAACAGAATTTAACGTGGGGCATTTTCACTTCCGGCAATTGAGAGTAGTCTTTGTAACTATTGACAATAGTCAGCAGACAATTAGGAAAATGGCTGTTCTTCTGACAATTTATGAAGCTCAGTATTTGGAAATCAGACAGCAAAGCTTGGTTCTAAGCTAGTAACCCAAGCTATATAATTAATTAGTTCTTGCAGGTTTCAAGCGGAAAATGGCGTTGCTGTGTTACTGTAATAATCCTGGTTGTCGTTGAGTTATCAGCAAACTGCAGCTCCTCTCTCGGGGGAAAAACTCTGTAATTTAACAAATCACTGTATTTTGGGTTTTGACATTGCACATGCTTTTCAATTTCCATCTGTTCCTTTGGTTCATTAGTATTTTATTGTTGCTACAGTCAGAAACATTTTAATAGCTCTTTTCTCCCTCTAAAATAACACACCATCAACCATCTTCTGTCATCCCTTTGGACACCTAAAAATGGCATGTCCTTTCCAATTTTAAATAGCTTTTAGGAAGGATTATTTTGGACATTTTCCCAAAAGTTCAAGATGGCTGCCTTTGGCTACAAGCTAGAATAATTGCTTTGTGTATGAAAACACACATTCAAAGCCTACTTCCAATAATTTTTTTTAAATACGGAAAAGGACAATGTCATCCTATATTCTTAATATGTCTCTTTATTAGATCAGAACATGATGGAGAAATTCAGCATATTCATCTTTACATGCATAGACATTCAATTTCCACATAGACAACCACACTCCACTAAACACTGTATACATACACACAAATGTGAACACAGACAACCCCACATACGCCACACATGGCATACACTCACTGTAATGGTTTGGATGCAGAATGCACCCCTAGCCCTCACGGAAACAAGGTAGCAATGTTGGAAGTGGGGCTTGGTCTAACCTCAGCAGTGGGTAAATCTGCTGCATGGATCTACCTTGGTGGTGGCCAGGACTGGTGGGGTGTGGCTGGAGAAGGTGGGTCCCTGGGGGTCTGGCCTTAGGGATTGTGCTCGTGTCTCTGACTCCCCTTGCTTGATTCCTTCTCTCTCTTGCTTCTGGCCTCCATGATGTGAGAGTGAAGCCTTCCACCCTCCCTCTCTCTGCTTCCTACCACAGCCATGTTCTGAGGTCTGCGGTCCCCGCCCTCACATGGATTGAACCCCCAAATCCCCAGGGAAACCGTGAGCAAATTAATCTTCCTCCCTCTTAGTTATGTGATTAGGTCTTTGGATTATAGCAGTGGGAATGCTGACCGAGACACTCGCCCACACTCCAGATGTGTGCACATCCTGTAGCCAAATACAAACACACACACAGATTATACATAAATATATATACTTCAATGTATGTATGTATCACAGAGACACAAACAGATATGTACTGCATACACACATCAAATATGCAAACATATACACAGTATAATCACAAACATCCCACATACCCAAACACAACATATGCATATATATAAATGCACACATGTGTGTCACACACACACACATGCACCACTCATGCGATTCATATCAAGATACAAACTACACACACACATCACTAGTCCATGGTGTGAACATACAGGAAAATATTAACTCACCAAGAGTAGTAGTAAAAAAATCTTCAAATAAAAACAAGTAAAAGTGTATACTAGAAAATATACATTAGGAAATATTTTGGAATGGATTTTAAGAAAATTATTTAAGATAATTTTAATAACTTCTTTTTTACTGGTCATGTTCTGTCTGCAAGCACTCAGACACCCCTCTCCCCATCCCTCTTCAACTGAAATAAAAGGTCAAGGCCAAAGGTTGAAAAATGAAGCCAGGGTATATAACCCAAACACACACACACACACACACACACATACACACACAGACACACTCACGGGTGTCATTATCAATGGAGTAAAGGAGGAAGGCAAAATCCATTACAGAAATCACTGGGAGTATATTAAGTGTTCTCACAAGACCGAGCTCTGTGTGAGGATGTGGTCCCATTAAGGGTTAGAACAAGGCAGTCCTTCTTGAGGTACCTTCTAGAAAGGATGGGCCTATCCTTCCTGGGCTCCTTTGTCCTGTGGCTTTTATTTCTTGAAGCCTGCTTACATGGCGTCAGTGCTGTTCATTAGGAGGCTGAGAGCTTTGGCCCCTGGAAGTGGCCAGTGGTTCCCTTGGGAGGACAGAAGCCAGCTCAGTGCCCATGAAACTCAAAGAAGTGTCAATGCGTTGAGATTGGGTCAGGCATCTCCTCTGGATCCACAGCACATACTCTCACGTCCTGTTATGAAACTGTCCTTTCCCAGTGTCACCTTGAGAAAAGGTTCCTTTAGAACCACTGCAGACTGCTGTCAGGAGTGTGAGTGTGAAGCGCAAGAGCGGAGGAGGCTGGGACTTAGAATGACACCTGACTTCACCAGTGTCAGAGCTGGCTGGAGTTGGCTCTGACAGGAAGTCAATTCACAGAAAATGTTGTGAACCCCATTAGACTTAAAATCACTTTCCTGCTCACCTTGGTCCCTGTCTTCTCTCTTCCTTTCCCATGCGGTTGCTTGCTCTTTCTCCTATCCCTCCCTCTCTCCCTTCCTTCCTTATTTCCTGAAACTTTCTTTTCTCACGCTAAGGTCTTTAGCCACATTTTCTTTTCACAATTAAGACCAAAGGAAGATAATATATTTTATTCCAGGAAGAATCATACCAGGCAGCTTTCTACTTAAATGCAATCTTCCATAGTTGTATATCTAGTTTTTTAATATAGGGTTGTGTTTCAAAATTTGTTATAATATTTAACCAACTAACAAGCATTGGCTTTTTTGATGGGACTGGGGATTAAACCCAGAGACATTGTACCTCTGAGCTACATCCCTAGTCCTTATTTTTTAATTTGTTGCTTTGAAACAGGGTCTCTAGGTTGTTGAGAGTTTTGCTAAGTTGCAGAGGCTGGTCTTGAACTTGCGATCTTCCAGTCTTGGCCTCTCAAGTACTGGGATTACAGGTTTGTGCCACCACACCCAGCTTGAGTATTGACTTTTAACCAACTCTTCTAGTCTTTCTCTAATAGAGAACTATCTTTAATCTAATAGATAACTATTTAAATAGCATAATATATTACTTGTTGGGGATCTATGATAACTAGCTGGATTTAGTTTAGATGCAAGCATTTAGGCCATATTAAAATTCTACACAATGCAGTCTGGCATGGTGGTGCATGCCTATAATCCCAGTGCTTGGGAGGATCTCAGGCTTGAGGCCAGCCTTGGCAACTTAGCAAGACCCTCAACAACTTAACAAGACTCTGTTTCAAAATTAAAAAAAAATGAAATAGAGCTGGGGGTGTAGCTCAGAGGTAGAACACCCCTGGGTTCAATCCCCAGTACCACACACACACACACACACACACACACACACACACACACACACACTTTCGGGATGTCATCTCCCTCTTTAGCAAGTTCACATTGACAGATGCCCTTCAGAATCAGGTGCCAGTCCCCCTCTGGTTGACTTCTAAACTCTGTGATTTGGTCACCTATCTCCTTATCTCTTGCTTTTCTTTAGGCTTCCTGTATTGGAAGCCTGGCCATCCTTGAAGCCCACCAATCATTCCATGTGTCAGAGGTAGCATCATTGCTCCTTGTGTGTCCATTTAGCTTTGTGCAATCATTACAGGCTGTGTCTCTCCTGGGGACAATAGGGAGGACTGGCACTATTCCTCCTGGAGTAATCCTGAGTCCCTAGCAAATTTCCTGACACAAAGTAGAATCTCAATAAATAATGCTGGAAATATTACATTGCAAAATACCAAAGTGCTGGTCCTCAGTTGTGGTTGATTGCCTAGCACCCATTCCCGGTTCTTCAGTTAAGAGCATCTGGATTTTCCAGCATGTGGGAACTCACAGCTCCCTAACTGAAAGGTCAAGGGGGACAGGCCAAGACATGTGCATGTGACCTGACCTGGCCAATCAGATTCATAGTGGCTGCTCAGTGCTGGATACATGGTCTAATTGAATTTATAAAATGAATCTTAGAGGTTTTTTTTGCTTAAATAATTAGAAACAAATTTGTTCCATTGCTATGATAGTAAAACCGTGGGACGCGAATTCAGACTTGCTAGTGGCCAGATTCACAACTACCTTCTGAGAGAGTTTGGTTTGCAATGATGTTCATGTAGAGGGAAGAGCCAAGAGAAGGGAGAGACAGATTTCTGATGACAAACTTGAACTCTTGCACATTTTATCCTATTGCCCAATATATTCCTATTTTTGCTTGAACCAGTCTATTTTCATTTTACTAAATTGTTCTTTTCCTCTTAAACTTGAACGCACACACACACATCCTCTGGGGATCTTGCTGCGGGACACAGATTGTGACTCAGCATGTTTCTGGTGGACCTGAGGGCCTGCGTTTCTAACAAGCTGCCGGGGGAGATGAAGTTCATCGATGACTCCCTTTTATAAATCAGGAATGTAGGCTATCTTACTGTCAGGGAGAATTCTTAGTGACCAGATCTTCCTGACTGAGATAAATTATTTTTTAGTTTGTCACTGTTTCCTTAAAGAAGTGGTGGTTAAATATGCCACTCTTTTTCAGACAACAGCCCTACTTTTAAGTTGATTTTCTGAAGAAAAAGAAGGAGATGGTGAACCAAAAGCAGCATCACAAATGGAGGGGTGAGTGAGCAGTGTGTGCAGTCAGTGCGAGAGCAAGTGGAATGACCTGGTTAGAAAGCTACAGATGCCCAAGGACCATCTTCTCTTCCCCCACGCTTGAAGCACAGATTGGCCTTATTGGAAGCATTTAGTGCAACATAGCCCATCTCTGCTGGGACTGGGCAAAATCATGGCACATGCTTCCTTCAGGGACCCGTCCTGCTGCCCAACAGAATGACTAACCCACCTGGGCTGTGATCTAATTTATTTCCTTCTCTCGGTGCCAGGTTCCTGGGTACTGGCACCGGCAGCTGAAGCAGTGCCCTTGCTCCCTCATATCCAAAGCTGGATGCGTGCTGACAATGCCTTGTGGCTCCGGATGAGCCTTGCCTGTGGTCCTGCCTGCTGAGTCAGGGAGCTGGTTTCACTGTAACAGAAACATATGCCTTGTGAGTTTGTTATGTTCGGGAATTATTAATAACCACACACAAGCATTTAAGCAGTCATGAGCATCTCGTCTCCCCATAAACACATCTCTTTCAAGTCCAGATTCTGCCCCAACATATTCATAAACTCCTCTCATCAAAGTCACTTTTCTTGTTGAGACTGGGCATGCGTCCAGAAAGGTTCTAGTACATCCTTTCTGAGTATCTCTGGTTTTCTGTCTCCTAATCAAGAGCTAGCCAAGCAGAGGTGGTATTACTTGGTCCCAAGAGTATCTTTTATAAGCAGAGATGAATGTAAGGCACCTAATCCTCCTCGAACGAACCCCTTCTCTAGGGTTTCAAGTAAGTGAAGGGTGGAAGGTAAGGAAGGAAGTTTGTTATTTGTGCTTTTAAGAAGCAAATGTGATTTCAGATTTCGGAAGCATCGGGTTCAGTGTCCCATAACAAAAGGAAGACACCATTTGGTAACTACAGAGCTTCTGGAAACGAATGTGATGGCGAGGGGATCAGACCTAGCGGCAACAACAGGAAGGGATAATTAGAAGAATCTGTTAGACTCAAATTTGTTTTCTGTTACCAGTATTGGGAAGGAGAGAGAGAGCAAGCGAGCCTGAACTTAGTCTTTGGAATAAAATATGATATACAAAATAATACTTGGCATGGAAGGGCCCTATATTAAAGTCACTGTGAAAGCAGAATGAGCAGCTTTATGGGATGAACAAAGCTGGCTTTAAGTCAAGATAGACTTGTTCTTGTATCTCAGCAGGTTTTTGGAAGCTTCACCTGCTAGCTCAGGGAATGCAAACAAATTCATTTACTAGATTAAGAAAAATCCAACCAATGACTCAGATATTTTATAAAACAATGCACACATTGTATCCTGTACACAAATGTATGTTTTTACTTGATTGATTGGTTCTCTCATCAATTAAATATAACCAAATGAGAAGCAAGAAGGGATTCATGTATGTGCCAAGGAGTAAAGGAGAGAAAATGGTCTTTCTTCCAAATTATTTTGGCTTCATTCCAGAATCAGTGCCCTAAATTCAGCCCTGTAGGAGTGGAAAATCACCTTTTCAGTATTAAGGTATTTATTATGGGGTTTCTTTTATAATACATAAATAGAGGTTTTGTTGGCAAAGGGTCTAGATGGAGATTAATAGGTTGTGAGAAGCTAATTTTTCTTGGGAAATCAAAGATTCTTTTCTTCAGAGTTTTGAGATTACCAAGGGGGGGGGCTTTGCTGCTGTCAGCCAAATAGGTCTATAGACATCATGTGAGTAGTGGAGGTACATTGTGAGAAGTATCAAAGTGATAACCAGAAAGAAGGAAAGAGGATGCAGTACTTATGTGGCAGAGATGGTCCACCAGTATGTCCACCACAGTGTCAGGAAGACTGCAAGACTTTCCTGAGGGTTTATTAATTATCAGTAATTTAAGAGGAAAGCTCCTGTCCATTTCTTCCATGAGAACATGACTATTGGGTGGGATTGGGTGCTGCTACTGAGGAAAATGTCACTTCTCAAAAGAGAAGGGGTCCATTGTAGCAGGCATGGGGCCCAATGGAGGTGTATACATCTCCTGGGGCTTTACTTAGGTCTCAATATTTACCTGGATAGGTCAGTTTCAGTTCAACTAGCTGGCCTGAAGTCTTTGCCTCCATCACTGAAAGTCATTAGTTGGTATCAGGAGTCACTGAAATTAAGAATCTTGGCACCTACCCCCAACTTGACTGTGTGTCTTCAAGCAAGTAACTCTAACTTCTGAATTTATGAGCTTGGGTTTCTCAACCATAATATGAGAGTTTCAGACTAGAGTACCAGTCCTAAAGCTTTATGTTCTATGGCATGCTACAGCTCCTTTGCATCCTTATTTAGATTTTTGGGAAATCTTGTCTATAATCAAAATACAGGTTAGGTTCAGCACTTTTCTGCTACCACCTGGTTTCTCTTCCCCATCCCTCACTTGGTTGTCACAGCGGTCTCTGAACTCACCTATCTGCTTTCTCTTCCATCCCTTACAGTCTGTTTTCAACCCAGCAGACACTGAGGGATCCTTAAAATCCTTCCAGATTGCTCCCCAACTTGCTTGCCTTTTCTCTGTCCTTGTAATGCTCCATAGAGTCCAAGGACCTGACCCAGGCCTATCGCTCTGATCTCATCCCCTGCCCACTCCCATGCTATTCTGTCTAAGCTCCAGTTCTGTCTACTGCTTGCCAGTTGTATGATCTTCAACATGTTACTTAACCCCTTTGTTTCCAAGTTTCCTTATCTACAAAACAAGCCTAATAATAAGTGTTGTCGCCTGTGGATTCCACAAGGATTAAGTGAGTTCACATTGGCTAAGCAGTCCAAACAGTGCCAGAGTAAGCACTACATCATGTTAAATAATTAAATGCCCCATCATGACAATAAGAAACTGAAGCTCAGAGAGGCTAAATTAACTAACCAAGGTTATACAGATAAGATACTCCACAACTTGAAAGCAGCTCCTTGGAACTTAAGAACAGTGTAGTTTTTTTTTTTAATTTCATTTAATTAAAGAAACTATTTAAAGTAAAACTTAAAAAACAACCCTGAATTCATGTGCCCATCTTTTCTTGAAACATATTCTATAATAAAGATTGGAAGCTTTAATATAATTACTATGAACTAATTAGTGGAAAGGCACAAGCAATTAAATATGAGGTATAAGTTAATTTGAAGTAATATTAGCTTTGTGTTTTTTGATTGCTCTGTACACTTCATAGCAGAAGGTCTTGTGTAGAATATTTCACTTGGATAATAAATCAGTCTTTCCATCACTCCAGTACTATAATCCTCAAATGTATAAGAAGGTTTTGTGTACTTATTGGACTTTTCAGGTTTTCCATGGAGCAGTGGAGGAAAATATTTAGATTACATTTTGCTGGAAGTAATTCCATTGACATGTAGGACAGAAATATTTTTTTTTCATCTCCATCTATATTGAAGAATAATTAACAAAAAGCAATTGTATATATTAAGGTGTACAATATCATAATTTGGTACACATACACATTATGAAATGAGTACTACAATGAAGTCAACACATCCATCACATCACATGATCATCATTATGTATGTGGGGGGCACTTAAGATCTAACCTTTTAGCAAATTTTAAGTAAATACTATAGTATTATTAACTATAGTCATAATTCTGTATATTAAATTCCCAGAACATATTCATCTAGTAACTAAAAGTTTGACTGACATTTCCTCATTTCCTCAAACCCTAGCCCCTGGCAACCATCCTTCTATTTTTTCTTGCTATTAGTTCAACTTTTTGAAACTCCACAAATAAGTGAGATTATGCAGTATTTGTCTTTCTCTGACTTACTTCATTTAGTGTAATGTCCTGTAAGTTCATATATGTTGTCTAGGCAAGCTCTCTACCACTGATCTATACTGCCACACCTCTTTTTATGGCTGATTTATACCACATTTTCTTTTCTTAAATATACTTGTATTGGTGCATTGTAGTCTCACATCATAATGAAGTTCAGAGTGATAGGGGCATACGTGCACACAGCCCTTGGTGAGATTTCTCCTGCTCTGCTCCCTTCCCTTTCCCTCCCCTTATCTGTACATGATATTGAGATTGGAACTGATAATTTCATATATGTACATAATGTCAATGGAAGTGTTTCCTTCATTAATTCTCCCTACTCTCCACCCCCAACCACCCTTCCCTAGATCCATTCTATCACTCCATTGGAGTATCTCCTCCTTTATCTATAATCCCTCTTGTAGCCAGGCATGGTGGTGCATGCTTGTAATCCCAGTACTTGGAAGTCTGAGACAGGAGGATTAGCAAGACCCTGTTTCAATATAAAAAAATAAAATAGGTCTGGGGGTATAGCCCAGAGGTAGAAGGCCCCTGGGTTCCATCCCCAGTGCCACTAAATAAATAAATAGATAGATGATAGATGATAGATGATAGATAGATAATAAAGTCCTTCTTGTATCCTGATTACTCCCTAGCTTCCACATATGAGAGAAAACATACAACCATTCACTTTCTGTGACTGGCTAATCTCATTTAGCATAATGTTTTCCAGGTCCATCCATGTTCCTGCAAATGATGTAATTTTGTTCTTTATTGCTAAGTAGAATTCCATTGTGTGTATATAGCATAATTTTGTATTCCATTCATCTGTTGATGATACCTACATTGGTTCCATGAATTTTCTTTATCCATTCATCCATAGATTTTCATATCTTTACTATTATGAATAATGCTGAAATGAAACTGAGACACACATGTCTTTTTGGGATGCTGATTTTATTTCATTTGGATATATATACAGAAGTAGGATACTGGATCACATATTAGTTCTATTTCAATTTTTCGAAGAACCTCCAAATTATATTTCATAATGGCTATACCAATTTTCCTTCACATTACCAGTATGTAAGGGTTCCCCTTTCTCCACATCCTCACCAGCAATTACTATTTCTTGTCTTTTTGATAACAACCAGCCTAACAAGTGTGAGGTGCTATTACCTGGTGGTTTTGATTCGCATTGTTCTGATGGTTAGTGATGTTGAATGCCTTTTAATGTACCTGCTCGCCATTTATATGTCTTCTTTGGAAAGACGTTTATTTGGGTCTTTCCCATTTTTTAATTGGGTTCTTAGGCTTTTGTTTGTTTGCTATTATTTAGATGTAGGACCCCTTATAAATTTTGGAGATTAACTCATCAGGCATATATTTTCTGCCAATCTGTAAATCGCGTTTCATTTTGCTAGTGCTTTCTTTGTTGTACAGACCTTTTTTAGTTTGATTTGATTATTTTTCTTTTGTTGCCTGTGCTCTTGATGTAATATCTGAAAGGTCATTGCCGAGATCAATGTTAAGGAGTTTTACCCTATGTTTTCTTCTAGGATTTTTATAGTTTCCAGTTATAATTTAAAATTTTAATCCATTTTGAGTTACTTTTTGTATATGGCATAATATACATAGGGTCCAATTTTATTTTTTTAAAGTAGATATACAGTTTTCCAACACCATTTATTGATGAGACTATCCTTTCTCCATTATATACTTTTGGCAACCTTGTCAAAGATTAGTTGATTGTACATGTGTGGGTTTATTTCTGGGCTTTCTATTCTATCCTATTGGTGTACTTGTGTCTACAAGATTTTATGTTAAATGTAGAGTCAGAACTGAAGTTAGCTCTATGAGGGTTTGATTTACACTTAAATAATATCCTTGTCCAAGAATATCTTTCATCCTTGGCTTTTATTAGTGCCTGAATTCTTGCTACTGGAGATTCATTCTTTTGGTGAGGTTGATTCAAACCTTTTGTGAAATACCATCAATGGAACCATCCCTGGGCTGTGTGCAAGCTAAGATTTGGCTTTTCTAAGACCTTCACAAAAACAAAATGCAAACATTCCTGAGCAGGCAACACATTGTGCTATTGTCAGCGATGGGTATTTCAGTGGGGATTAGTTTCACAGATTTTTTTTTTAACTATGATAGCTACCTGGGAACACAGGCCCCAGAGAATAAGATACACAATTCTAGTTTGGGATGGGGAGATGGTGGGAAGAGGGGCCACTGTACTGCCTCTTGCTGAAGGAGAACATTTGACATTCGTGAGAGGTGCCTTATTTCAGACACTGTGTCTCCCTTCTTAGGGGAGCCCATCAGCCATTGTAGTGGGAGTTTCTGGGGCTCCTTGTTGGTTTTCAGTGACAGATAATGGATGGTTACTCTGATTGTTTTGGGGTTGGGAAAGAAATCCACAATGTAGCAAGATACAAATTCTTGTGTTGTCACATAAAATTACCAATGTGCATGGAAGTGCTTCACAAATGTGCACAAGTTGCAGCGAGGTTGTCCAATTTCTTTTGACCCTATGATACAAGTTTTGTGACAATGGTTGGTGTATAGATAAATCCTATATATATGGATATGTGTGTATCCATATATAGATACATGGTTGAGAAGGAAATATCCTTGTTTGAAGGTTTCAACATTTATTTGGCATGCAGCAATCTTTTTTTTATGTCCATGTTGTCTTCATTAAAGTTGCATACTAACACATTTGGCAGAAACAAAAAAGTTATTATCTTTATACCAAATACCCCTTTATGCTTATTCCCCCTCATGTTTTGTAGTCATTCATTTTTAAATCAAATATTTACTTTCTACTGCTTTGCCCTCTTGGACACCTCCTTACGTTGCCTCCGGTGAATTAAAAGTATGACATGCCTTTAGCATCTGTTCAAGTTACCATGAGATGAAGTATCTCCCTCCCTATCGGGACAAAAATTGATAGTTTCTTCTCTGATGAAAAATGGAGATATGAGCCTTTAATGATACCTAGTAAAACCCCTTTCTAACAGACACAAGAAAATATAAATACCAATCCAAAAATATTTAATGCATAAGGACTAATCTCTAATTAGACTTTTAATCTCCTCCTAGTTTATTATACTCTTTACTTTCATTGTTGCTACAAAGTCTCCTATTTCTGTAACACTGTTTCTCATCTTGTTCCACTTTTTCATTTTTTTTTTTTTACAGGGAATATCCCGTCAGCATTGAGAGCTGGAGTCTGCCACTTTATAGCAATATGGCTACAGCTAAATTATATGACCTTCCTGACCTCAGTTTTTTCCTCTGCAAAATGAGGATGATCATTCGCGCCAC
This sequence comes from Glis glis, assembly GCA_004027185.1. Classification (NCBI taxonomy): domain Eukaryota; kingdom Metazoa; phylum Chordata; class Mammalia; order Rodentia; family Gliridae; genus Glis; species Glis glis. The sequence continues at coordinate 3,283 of PVJS01036874.1, read as the reverse complement.
GCTGGCTTGCTGTGATGACATACGCTGAAACAAAATCATATACAGAAGGTGACTGTCACAGCTCCGGGCACAGGTCCCATGCTAAGTAAGCAATGATTCTAATACTATCCCAAATGTGGGAAGTTCCTTCCTCAGAGCTTTGCATTCCTGCCTGCTGCCTCTACCAGCCCTGACATCTCAGCTCGCCCTTCCTCTGAGGTCATTTTCGGTGCTTTGTGCAAGGTCCCAGCTCAATCATTTCACTTGAACTTCCCTCTTTAGGGTTAGTCTCAGTTTTGCTCTCTTTACCATTTCACCATGGCAACCAGCTGTTTCTACAGAGGCCTGATTCCCCTTCCTAGTTTCCATAGAAAATCTGCAGTATACAGCCTCTTCTCTCCCCTCTCCCCAGATGGGTTAGTTTTAGCTATTTGGCTGAATCTTCTCTGGTTTTTATAAGAAATAAATCACTTTGGAACATAACTCTCTTTATATTTTAATGTATTCCTGATCTCTGCCTCTTCTGTCCATAAAGATAAATAAGAAAAGAAATAAAGGCTTTGAGCCTGACCAGATTGTTTAAAGAAGCCCAGAGTAAATCTTCCCTCACAGTGGACAAGTCTCAGCCTCCTGCCTTCAAATATTGTACAGAGCCAACTTGCACAATGCTGTTCCTTGCTTGGGCCTGCACTTCCAGGCAGGACTGGCTTGTACTATAGGAGCTCATATTTAGAAAGACCTCATGCTCTGTCCTTGACCTCTCCTAATTCTTAATCATTTTTTATATATTCATTTATTGGTGCATTGTAATTATACATTTTGATACACATCAGGGTAGCAGCATCATACATGCACACATTGCTCATTTAGTCCTCCCTCAAATCCCACCCTATTCCCTCCCCCTTCCCTCCCTTTCGTGCTCCGCATAGTGATTGAGTCTTATAAGTTTGTGTATATACATCATGTGCTATAGTGTGTTTCCCTCCACTCCCCTCCCAACTCCCTCAGTTAGGTCACCTTCTTTGTTCATTTAAAGTTTTCTTCTTTGTCAGGAGTCCCTTCTAAGTCCCATTCTATCTAGCTTCCACATATTAGGGGGGACATCTGACTTTTCATTTTTGAACAAGAACCCCTGCATTCTCTCATTTTGCTCAGGGCTCACAAATATGTAACCACTTCGGCATCCAGGACCCTTCTTTTCCTCCTTGGCCACTGCTTTTGGTCACCACTCAGTCATCTGCCACTACTATGAATACCTATTACCACTGTGACTACAGCTCTGGGCAGTCCCCCAAGAAAATGCTTAGATCAGACTCAAAGTCACTTTTATTAGAAAGTCTAGTGATTACTCAGCGCCCTTCATATTTACACTGTTTATCTCTTCTAAACTTTGTAAGGTAAAAATAGAAATAAGTGATAAAATGCAAAACTCTGTCTGTTCACTACAGCATTCCAGTTGTAGTTGATTTAAGCAGACAGCGTGGCACTTGATAGAGGCGTGTGCGAGTTGAGCATCCATGCTTAAGTAAACGACTAGAACTTACTGCCCCTCAGAGCTGCAAACGCCTTTGGCTTTAAGTATGACATTTATTATGAAACAAGCACAATATTTTATCTGCCGGCTGCATAGTAAAGGCACATTATTTCTGCCTCACTAGGTTAACTCTCCCTGATTGGAAGCCTGATGTGTAATAATTCAGGTATCATGAGCTCAAGGTCTTCTGAAACCCTTTACCACAGTACCCACTGATCTTAAAGGGGGAAATGTGACAACTGGATAAGTTTCTGAATTGGAAATAAAGATACTTAAGGCCGGGCGTGGTGGTGCACGCTTATAATTCCAGTACTTTGGGAGGCAGAGACCGGGTCTCTCTCTCTCTCTCTCTCTCTCTCTCTCACTCTCTCTCTCTCCGTCTCTCTCTCTCTCTCTCTCTCTACTTAGTGAGGCCCTCTGCAACTTTGTGAGACCCGGTTTCAAAATAAAGTATAAAAAATAGGGCCGGGGGTGTAGCGCGGAGGTAGAACGCCCCTGAGTTCAATCCCCGGTACCGCAAAAAAAAAAAAAAAAAAAGATACTTAAGGTCAGGTACACAGAACCAGAAACTTGTGGCAAGTTCAATACTAATTTGTTTCATCAACAAAACCAATAGACTAGTGTCTGGGAAAACATGCAGCGCAGTCTCACCTGCCCTGGGAGGAGGCACAGGTTAAAGGTGAGAACTTGCTAGTGAAGGAACTTCAGGGCCATAGGGGAGTAATTAGTCATATCTTTACAAGTGATAAAATAAAAACTAAGTTAAAATGGCATCCACCTTTTCCTTTAAATTGTCTTTTGATTGTAAGTGGAAAATTGGGGGAGGGAATGCGAATGCTGCTGCTATGATTCCTCGTTAAACCGTTAAACCTTCATGGAAGAATGCATGTTGGCTCTCTGTGGATGAGAATTTCTCTTGTTCATCATCTCTGAATTATTAAGGATTACCTCATTTCCAGTTAAGTGTCGGTGTTGAGTGTGTTTTATTACTTTTTAATCCTACAAAGATTGAAAAACCACATGTGGTTGGCATAGATTGCTGTCTTCGAATCCACTTGCCCCAGTGGTTTGTTTTATTTTGGTTTTAAATACAAATCTGCTCGACTTGCTCAGTGGCTGGAAGCTCTTCAGGGTCTCGATTTGCTCTTTGAACCTCCACCGCTGGCAGTGCCCTGTGAGTTACGGTCTCTGTCTCCTTCCCCTAATTCTTATCCATCATTATTTTGCTTGTGTCTGGGGTCCCTATGTGAAGAAAATACATATTTTCTGTGTGTGTGTGTGTGTGTGTGTGTGTGTGTGTGTGTGTGTGTGTTACTGGGGATGGAACTCAGGGGCATTTTACCTCTGAGCTACACCCCCAATCCTTTTTTCATTTTTTAAAAATAGGTTCTCACTAGGTTATTGAAAGTCTCGCTGTGCTGCTGAGGCTGTTCTTAAACCTGTGATGCTCCTGTCTCAGCCTCCTAAGTACTGGGATTACAGGTGTGCATCACCACGCTCGGCTCATATTTTCTTTCTTACTGCTAAAGTTCTCATCTCCACAGTTCTGTGAGCAGGACTCGAATCAGCTGTGTTCACCTCTCTATCTACATGACCTACAGCATGCCTGGCACATATTAGACACTCATTAAAAATACTTAAAAATGGCCGGGCATGGTGGCGCATGCTTGTAATCCCAGTACTTTGGGAGGCGGAGACCGAAGGATCAGTTTTTGCGGCCAGCCTCAGCTCTCTCTCTCTCTCTCTCTCTCTCTCTCTCTCTCTCTACCT
>PVJS01036873.1:0-20216 GCA_004027185.1 Glis glis | reverse complement strand
AATCCATGGAATTACTGTCATAAACAAGGTGTATATATGAGATTATGCCAACATCATTCTCAGTGCTACATGTGGGGGGGAGGCGGGGGGGAGGTGGGGGGGAGGGACACCAAGAGCTGTGTGCATGTATGTTAACACCAAACTGATACTCATTGTGATGTGAGACTACAATGCACCAATAAAAACATGGAAAAAAAAAATAAAGTATAAAAAAAATAGGGCTGGGGGCGTAGCGCGGAGGTAAAATGCCCCTGCGTTCAATCCCCGGTACTGCAAAAAATAAATAAATAAATAAATTTCTTTTTAAAAAAGTAAAAAAAAAAAAAAAAAGAGTCTTCATCAGACTTCCTCCCATTTCATCAGAAATCTCCCATTTCTGTGGTGCTTGTGTCTGTGTGTGAATGCTCTGTCCTCCTGTCCTAGAAGAAGACTCTATGTCTCTGCCCTTTGTTGATTTATCTTAACTGCATGTTTTAATCCCATGCTATATTTGTATTATGTTTTTTTAAATGTCTCTGGTTTTATATCATAAAATTTTATTTGTGGGCATATCTGGATCCTAAAGATGACAAAGATAGTGCATGCTCCTTATCTCACAGACGCATGGGAGCTCACATTCCAGTGGTTAAAAAGATAGATGATATGGTATAATGGATACTAAAATATACAAAGAGCTGTTCTCATGTCAGTATAATGAAGCATACAGGTACTAAATTAACAAACAACAGGATCCTCAGTCAACATCTGTGCTTTTTATGTACCCCATTCCTTGGTGAAATTTAAAGTAATTTTATAGTTAAGATTTCAAGAACTAATTAAACTTTCCTTCCCAACAGTTTTGGCACATGATGAACTCTAGCCGTGGTTTATATGAGAAAGAAGAGGAAAGTATGATGAAAAATCTGCCACCTGCTGGTGAAGTGTGGAACTACTGCTAAGACAATTACAGAGTTTCAAAAATACCGACATTCTTCAATTTTAAAAATCTTAATTATTTAAAATACTTAATGTACTTGTTGTGTGGAATAAGTGTAAGTTATATAAGAAATTACTGTTGAGTATTTAAAACGGAATTGTTTCTTTTTCCTGATGGCTTAATACACTGGGTTTCACCAGTTGAAGTTTGATGTTTTACTAGATAACCCAGGGGAGGGTATCTGACTAGCTGGTCCTCATGAGTGTTTATCAAACCAGTTAGATCCTTTTGTATTCCGGTTCTGTGCATCGATATTTTCTTATTCACAAAATTAATTTAGAATCAGAGAAACCTATTTTGTGTTTTTTTCTTTCTCAAAAATTATCTCTGAATAATAAAAACTGGTAAGCCCATCTACATTAACTATTATATTTAAATGGAGGTAATGTTACACTGTAATTTATCTAAAACCATGTAAGTTTTTATCCTATGCTATATTTATGTTGCTTATAAATTTATTTCATAAAATAATATTTGTGGGCACATATGTACATATTTTTTAAAGAACTGGATACTTTTATAGAAACTAAGTTAAAGATGTAAACAGTTTGTTTTCCTGTTATGTTTTATTACTAGACAAATAAGAATAGTAAATATTTCAAAACTACCCAAATATTCTGGGCTCATAGCCTCCTGGGACTAGAAGAAACGTCAGCGCCATTTGTATCCTGTCATTTGTACCCTGAAGAGTATTGATCGAGTAGGTGGGATATGAGCGCGGGGAATCTCAACTATTTGAGAAGTCTCCGGATGATTCTTTTAGTGAGTAATGTTTGAGAGATTTAGTAAAGCTTAGTGGTTGGCCGGCGTGCCTGCAACCCTTCATTAAGGGCTTCTCACAGAAGAGCCTCGGGTTATCTTGGAAACCTCCAGGGGGGTGGGGAATCTCGACCTCTAGAGACAGACTGCTCCATCCTGGGACAGCTCCCTGCAGAGTCCGGAATGAACCAGAAGCTGTCTCTGCTCTTACTCCTTTGAGCTCTTGAGAACCAGGCTAATCCTTCTCTATTTGACAGCACAGCCCACAGACTATTTGAAAAACACCCACTAGCTTTCTGTCACTGTGACAAAATACATAAACAACTTAAAGGAGAAGAGGTTTGTTTTAGCTCGTGAGTCAGAGGTTTCAGTCCCTGGCTACTTGGCGACGTCGCTTTGGGCCTGTGGCAGCAGAGAACATCCTGGCAGGAGTGTGTGGCAGCGGAGATCTCTGCACCTAACGGCTGCCAGGAAGCAGAGCGAGCGAGAGGAGGGGCTGGGGCCCTAGAGGAACACCCCCCTCAGGAACACCCCGCACTGGCCTGACTTCCTCCCACCGTGCCCACCTCCTGAAGGCTGCCCCGTTGCCAGTACACCACAGGCTGGCAGCAAGCCTCAGCTTATGGGCCTCTGGGGACTTCAAGATTCACACCTGACAGTGTCCCTCCCAAGCAGCTCCACTTACTCCTAGTAAGAGAACACCTCCCTCCCTCTCCCTCTCCTCGGCTACATGATGTGTGAGTCTGCACTCAAATGGAATGCTTCCTGTGGGTTCAAAGTATACTGTGGGGCTCCCTTGAAGGCTGAAGCTGTAAGTTGGCCTAGAGTGGCCAACACCATGTTGCCCGCCAGCTCATTCTTCTTTGGGGTCTGGAACAGTGCTGGGGCTTAGCGAGAGGAGGAATCTGTAAGGGCCCAGCTCGTCCCCGGGCTGCAACCAGCCACCTACAAATCTGCCACAGTGCCTAGGGCAGAAGCCCCAACCAGCTGTCAGATGGCACTATGCTTCCCTTGTTATCAAAAGAATTTAGTTATCACAATCTTGTGAGAAGGAGGATGGGCTAGGCAGGATACCTGATTTCCCCAACCCCTTAGGACTAGCAGCCACTATGTCCAATAATATAAACACAGTGTTGACGGCTCCCTCCCTGCCTGTATCTTGTGATTTGAATGACTAAATTCACATGTGTCATTTCCAGATGAGTGAGTGAAACCGTATTTGAAAATCTGGGTCTATATATATGGTATTTCCTTACAGGGACATTCCTTGATAAAGTCGCTCATTTTAAAATCCTGTTAGGTTGATCGCTGAGTGCACACAACCTCCTGTGCCAAATAAAACTCGGCCTCCTCGGGGACACTCATGTAATGTGCACACAGTGCCCTTGCGAGAAGCTGGGGGTGCTGAACAAATGCAGCCTGAGGCTGTCGTCTGCATCCTGAATTCCGGCTCTTGGGCACAGGCCCCTATAGTCAAGTTTTAACAAAAGTCAAATGCTGAGAAAGCAAACTATTTTTTAACTATGTGAAGTTATCTCTTGCCTTCTCCTTAGAGAAAAGTGTGAGACAGGCAGCTCGTCTAAGCTGAGCCTTAGCAGTTTTGAGTTATAACCGTAGTCACACTTGAGGCTCAGGATTGCGGAGGACCCAGCATGGGAGCTCAGACCCCAGCGTCTCCATGGCGCTCTGATCTCGGGTGTGAAAGGCTTTATTTCAGAAGTGCTCATCGTTTGCTCCACTCACACAGGTTCCCGGGGGACAGAGCTGATACTTCCAAAAGACCCGGCAGGCCAGAAAGAGTTAGATAAAATCGCTTTCCAATAAAACTGACAATGTAGCTGGACACGAGTGGAACTTGCCCCTAGGAAGTCACTCCTCTGCGCCAGGCCCTGACCCCAGTGTCTGACAAGCAACCGGACAGGAAGTGGCCACTAGCCAGCTAGCCAGAAGAGATCGCAGGGACCCGGCGGTAAGTACATGGCAAGTAGAGCATCCTTCGTGATTAAAGCATGGCTACGAGAAATTTCTTCTGAAATACAGCAGCAAAGAAGTTCATGGAATTTAACTTCCCACTAATGAGCAAGTAGGACTGTCACCATAGGACTGGCACGTCTCAGATCCATGGTTCCAGAGACCCAGGAAAAAGTGCTGAAGGATCCATGCGCAACAGCCAAAAAGTCACACCCCAGCTCCCGTCTTGCCCACTTCTGTCAACAAGACCGAAGGGAGCCCACTGCCCTCCGGAGAACAGTTGGGTGGTTAAAATCTCACCTGTGTAGCAGGCAGGCCCGGGAGATGTGGAGGCCAGCACTTTGATGGCCAAAGTTCAGATTACAGGCAACTGTGCAAGTTTATCCCAGAACTACTACTTTTATTTTTTTTATTTTTTTTATTTATTTTTTTTTTTTTGCGGTACCGGGGATTGAACCCAGGGGCGTTCTACCTCCACACTACACCCCCGGCCCTATTTTTTTATGCTTTATTTTGAAACCGGGTCTCACAGAGTTGCGGAGGGCCTCACTAGGTAGAGAGAGAGAGAGATCACACGCGTGCGCGCGTTGAGGCTGGCCGCGAAACTGGATCCTCCGGTCTCCGCCTCCCAAAGTACTGGTATTACAAGTGTGCACCACCACGCCCAGCGCAAGAACTACTACTTTTAAAAAGAGTTTTGAAGTGTAATAACAATGGGACAGGGCCTATTTTGCAGTTTATTAACCCAACTTATCAAATATAAACTGTTTTCTGAGACATTCTGGGATGAAGCCTCTTAACTTAGAACTACTAACACCTTTGTTAAGATTTCAGATTTGCAAACTGGGCGTGGTGGGGCACGCCTGTGATCCCAGTACTTGGGAGGCTGAGACAGGAGGATCACAGGTTTGAGGACAACCTCAGTAAGTAGTGAGACTCTCATCAACCTAGCGAAACCTTGTTTCCAAATAAATAAAAAATTGGGCTGGGGGTGTAGCTTGAAGGTAGAACACCTCTGGGTTCAATCCCTGGTACCACACCAAAAAAAAAAAAAAAGATTTCAGACTTGCAAAATCATCTTCTCCTGTATAGTTATTTGATTTTAAGTTTACTTAAATCATGTACAACAGTGCACAGTTAGTATCCTTCCTGACACAGTTCTAGAAAGTAAAGGTTTTTATTATAATTGAAGAAAGAAAAATTACTCAGACTTTTTAAAGAATGACTCAAAACCAAACATTATTCACATGTCAAAGGCTCCAAATCAACCTCATGTTTAATCTAAAATTTGAAGGATAAGGAGAAAAGGAATCGTTATGAATCTGGCCTTTTTGGGTAAGATGAATTTTGAAGTAAATAGAACTGATCATGCAGGAAAGTGTCTTATCTAGTCTGGAGAGTCAGAATCAAAACAACTTTCCGAACGTCGCCCCCACGCCGACTGCTGGCCTGCCTGATGTCTTCCTACACTGCTCTGCAGCTTTTTTGCTTCCAAGGTTTGCTTTCCACCAGAAACTGTTCTTAGAGGTTTTATCTAAATAAGGCCAGTCATATACTAGGTCCCCCTAAACAAACAAACACACAATTTAAGTGTCTGTTATACTAAGCTGACCTTCTGAAGTACTAGACTAGTCCCAATGATGACATGAAGGGTGTCAGGAAATGCCCAGAGACGTTTAGGGTAAAACTGAAGCAAGGAATGTGCATTAACCAGACAAGAAAGAACTGTGTGGAGGGAGTTTTGTTCATTTCAGGACTGTCAGGTTGGAGCCCTAGTGCGTAAGGTAGTGCAGGGGAGTTTAGAAACTACATAAAGAGCTTTGGTGGTTTGATCCTAAAATGCAATGAAGGGCTAACATCCACTAACGAAATTGCTCAGTGAATATTTGTATGCCTGCCTTGATTCACAATAGGGGCACTCACTGTATCGGGTAAAAGCTCCAGCTGTGCTAATGCTGCTTTTAAGAAATTTCCCCGGGGCTGAGAGCCTCTGTTCCAGGCAGAGCCTCCCTGCACGTGGCCTGCGGTGGTGCATGCAGCAGTGCATGCGGTGGTGCACAGATCCAGTAAGGGAAGAGGCTGCAGTGTGGGTGTGCCGGCTTCCCCCCTCAGCAAGGATTTAGGAACAGGGTCACACAGACATTCATGTTGCAGGGAACTCTTGCAACAGGCGGCCTATGTGAAAACAAGATCCTGGACTGTTACTTACCCAACACTGTTTCCAAAGCATCCTTCACATAGGGAAGAAAAATAACAGCCACTTAGGGAAACTAAATGTGGGGGGGTTGTCAAGGAAATATGCAAACACTAAAGACTTCAAAGTAGCTGCTGAAGTGCCTCATGCCTTGTAGGAATGGTCGGTTCAGATTTCCTCAGCAGTACCGTGGCACTCACCGGTGGCCCTTCCGAGCCTGGGCTGCTCATCTCCTGGGAGCATCTCCGCCAGAGAGACGCTTTCCCGGGGCACTGACCCCTGCCTGAGCTGATGGAGACTCGAACCTGAGTGGAGGCTGGAAGTGTTGAGAACTGACCACCACAGCCCAGGTCGTCACTCCCTAGAAAAGACATCCTGGTAAAAGACAATAAATGTAAGTATCATGATACTGTTTGTCGTGCACACATTCCCCAGGTCAGATTTGCTCAGCAGAAAAAGGTTTGTAGAGTTCAGGCTCTCTCGGGTGTGACCTGTAAGCCTAAAGATTAAATTGATTGAATTTCTTTTTTAAAGCTCTTGATGCCCTGATCTGGGGCTGGAAGAGGGAGCGGGGTTAGTGCCTGCTAAGCAGGCGCTGCCCAGGCTCTGGGAAGACAATCTACCCACTTTTCTTTCCCAGTTGTCAGACATTTCTCACACCTGACCCACATGTTCACATCCTCAGACTGAGGCTGACTGCTCACATGTTGCCAAAATGTCAGGAGGTTTATTAAGAATTTGGAACCAGGGTGGTGGCGCACACCTGTAATCCCAGTACTTGGGAGACTGAGACAGGATCCCAGGTTCAACACCAGCATCAGCATTTTAGCAATTCCCTACGTAACTTAGCAAGACCGTCTCAAAATAAAAAAATAAAATAGAGCTGGGGACATAGCTCGGAGTACCACCACCAAAAAAAAAAAAAAAAAGAATTTGGAAATTGAGCTTTCTGGAAAATTTCTATACAAGTTTAAGTATTCTAGCTCTCCTAGACTCAGGATATGCAGAATACATCATTAAGAAAGCTACTTTTGTTTGTTGAGACAGGCTGCACCCCCCCTTCTCCTAGGACAACAGAAATGAACAAGTAGAATAAAAGAGATGTTCAAAGCCGATTTGAGTGTTAGATTTTCATATCAAGATAGAAGAACTGTCCACTCCTCAAGTCTGGCTGTCCTGGGCTTGGGAGGTGAAGAGACTCGGCCATTCCTGCGTTTTGTGCTGGGGCCTTCACAGTCGCCTCAGTCGCTGGTTTTGTGTGAAGTTGGAAAGAGACTTCTAAGATGGACTTTCCTAGAATGTTTTATATTCAAAGACTAAATATGAATCAAAAGCAAGAAAGTACTGGTATGACCATAAATATTTTTATTAAATGTGAAAATACACGGGCATAAAAATAGTGCCCATATTTGTAGACATGTCTGAGACCCATTTCAAATAATTTTAGGTTCCTTTTTTATTAAAACACTAAATTGAGATGGATTAAGTTACTATTCTCTCATTCAAAACAAACTACAACCTTAGGATAAGAGTGATAATTTAACTTCTCCCACATGCCCTTTCCACCTCCCCTGTGCTCTGCTTTCCTCTACAGGAAGTCCCACCCACAGACCAGCGCAGCAAAACCTGCTACGCACACAAAGCCACGCGGTGGCTAATTTACTCTTAAATCATTCAGCAAATGAGATTATCTGTTAAAAAAAATCATCCCCACCTTTTAACATCATTTGAAATTACAGAATAAACTCCACCACTGACAGAAAAGGAATGATCTAGAATAAGGATATTAGTTGTTGACAAAATTAGCATTTGCCTTCCTTCTTCTTTTATAAATACAGAAAAGTCAACTACATTCAAGAAAGTCGTGTGAATTTCTCAAGGCTATCCCATTGATGTGTCTCGGTGGAAACTTTTTCAAGGCCCATTACCAGCACCCTACAGCTGTAAGGCGGGCAGCTCCAACACACCTAAGGAGCCATTTCTTAATTTCCACATCTGACACCTTTCTTCATGGTAAATGTCAAATACACCTTCTGACCAATTTCATGCCTTTAAAGGTGAAACTTTTCATTATCCACTATGAATAGAAAATGATGCCAATTTCAAATTGTGATTCTACTAGCCTTTTTCCTACTTGGTTATCAGTAACACATTTTTCTTTTTATAAAAGTCATGGGTAGTTTTTAAGATTCCATTATCAGAGCTCCAGCAACTTGTTTTCATACTGATATTTATAAACAGACCTTTAACACTGACTAAAGGGAAAGACACTGTAAAATTAATATTATGATACATCCAGTTCACATTAGTATACTATTGCAATTGTTTTCATCAGCACAAACTGTCAGAACTAAGGAATGAATCGTAGTCTCCCTTTTTAGAACCTTTTCAAAATTTTTTCTAAGCTGATGTGTTTTACTTCCTGCTGTGGAGAGTGTCCACAGTGTACAGATCAAGGACATTCTAGGAGTTCCCCAAAAAGGAAGGGGGGAGTCGCGTGTAGAATAGAACACAGCTAAGGTTAGGGCACCCCTCTCTGATCTTATTTTTCCCAGAGGAGCCACAAAGGTTACCTGGCACCTGCGGTTTCTGAAAACAGAAACTGGAATGTGGAAGTAGCCCCACAAAAAAAAGAAAAATGCTTTTTCAGTAATGTGTCTACACTGCATGATGACCAGTGTCAGGCAGCCGGGAGGAGTGGCCACTATCCTTTGACACTTTGAGGATTTTTCTCGATCACCGTTCAAGGAAAGCACAGGAGTGACCATCTTTACATCCGAGTGGACACAGAGGATTGCTATGGCCATCCAGGCTGGAGCTTAAAGGTCATTACTTCCTTCACTGATCTCAAAACATTCCAGGAATTTTCCTCCACAGTGTTGGCACTTGGCACCAAAGCTTCTACTCTCTCTTCGCTGAAGACAGGCAAGGGACTGCGCATTTTGGCTAAGATGACTAAACTAAATCCACAGCTATTTCGGTTGTTACAAGTGAAGAGAGGGGAGAAAATGCAAAAAGCCTTCCGGGCAGCAAGCTGGGAGGCAGCGAGGCCCGGACACGTCTCCGGTGCGTGCGGCCCAGCCCTCAGCTGACGCCCCGTGCCGCTCCGGCTCCTGGCTGGCAACCTCTCATGCTCTCCAAACGGAAGGGCCAGTGACTTAATGTTTCCTTTGTTCTATGTGAAAATTCTTACTTTTGAAGGTAGTTAGAGGCAGACACTATATTTCAAAGAGGTCACAGTGACATCCGCAAAAGGAACCAGGTTGAAAAAACTATATTGCTGACATAACTAGTAATGAGGTTGCTCAGATTAAAGAACAAAAATGTTCTTTAATTTGAGAACTTTGAGGATTTGCCTCAAATTATTTTCATACTGGCTTGAATTTTGAGACATTAAAACAAAATGAAAGCTGCAAGCTATTCACTAGTTTTCAAAATGCACTGTGAAGTTTATTGGTAAGAAAAGGCTCCTAAATAGATGCAAAAAAACATACGTGACTTATGTCCTTCACTTAAAAAAAACCCTTCTCCACATATGTTTAAGGACATGACTGCAGAAGAAAGCGACTTGTGCTTGGCTGCTGTGGACGGCTGTGGTCAGGAGGCTTCCACAAGGAATGAAGAGGCTTCATTTCACAAGAGCAATATATTAGACCCTTTAACGCTTAAAATGTTCCAAAATGCTTCAAGGTGAAAACAAAAACCTTTCTAGAATAAAGGTAGTACTTTTTAGGTTTTAAATGCAGCACTGATAATTCCATAAATATTCAATGTTCTTGATTTAGTAACACTCATTTTTTTAGGGCAAAAATTAGTATACAAAGACTGAGTAGTACATTTCCTAAATAGTTACCTTCTTAAAAAGTAAGAGGAAGGTATCTCAGGAGATACCATCTTACTAAATGAAATGATATTGTGTACATAGAGCTGACCAGGTTCACAAGTCTGTACTTTGTTTTAGGCAGGAGAACACCTAGCGGCATTCAGAAACTGCCCTACGACATTTCTTGAAAGTGGGAATCAAATGATAACCACTGCTATATTATCTGAACCTACTTTACATATTACTTTTAGTTAACTTGTTCTGTTTAATTTCAAGCAAAAGAGCCTCTTAAGTTCTTATAATTAAATTCAATTTAAGTGGGGTTTTTTTCAGTATTCTTCTGTAGGTACTGAACAAAAAAATATATTTTAACATTAATCCACAGTCTCTACCTAGACATATGGACTACCATTTGGCGGCAGGTTTCCTAAAAGATGGACTCTGCCCCTTCTTCAGTGACAGTCATGTTGATGCTGGCACAGCAGTAAACGCTTGGACGTGACTGGACTGACCAAAAGCTAAGTGTAGCTGTCCCTCAGAACAGTAAAGCTCACCTGCTCATAGTCTCTTTACAAACACTGAAACAACCCTCTCTCCTGAAGACGATCGCTCCTCACGGGGACTATGTGAAACTGTCCAGGGAAGAACCTCTACGCGCCCTGGTGCCAACAAATCCAGAATACGCGAGCATTCCACAGCAGAGCCACTTCCACCCTGTGAAAACCAGAACCGTTCCGCGCCTCTCTGCCCTTGCAAACCAGCCTTAAGTCTAACATGGATAAAACTGATTGTTTCCTATTAAAAGAACTCTTTGGTCATGGACAAACTGAAAGATCTGAACATTTTTTCAGTAGGATCCCAGAACAAGGTTTCTTTGTGTTTACTCTTTAAAAAATTAAGGAAGAAGAGCCGAAAAAAGTTGGTTTAATTGAAGTGGAATTTAAATCTAAATGGTCCGCCTGAGCTAAAGGGATTGAACCCCTGCCATGAGTTCCAGCTCCTGTGGAAAGGGTTGCCACCGCCTCCTTGCTGGCTCTCTGCATCCAGGGGGTCTTCGCCATCATCGAACTTCTTCCTCATCTCTAGAGAAAAATGAGCAAATTAAGACCCAGGTGTTAACTCAGGTGTGCTGGGGGAGGGGCAGGACGTTACTTTTCAGTTATCACATCAGTTGTGTCTGACACTCAAGTCCACTCTGCCATTCCCACCCAGAAGACACAGACAAGAGACTACGTGCCAGTCAGAGAGGTGGAGGTCAGACCCCTAAATCTCACCTCAAGGAGCGACGCAGGAATTCTTTGGAGAAAATAATTCCAAAGAAAGAGGCCTCCGAAAGTCACACTCTTCTGATGAACTATAGCTATGTCTCCACCCTCCCCCACAGTCTGCCAGGCAACTTCCTCAATCATCTTCCCCAAGCATGTACGGAGCACTCTAGAGCCCCATGTTCAACTCAGACGTGAGGGGGGCAGGCCCCCATGATGTGCGCTCCAGAGACTGATTCCTGTGTGACTGGTGCCAACCCCGTGCCTCTCAGCCCTGCACCGAGACCAGCACAGATGGTAGGAGACCACAGCGGGGACTGCTGCAGGACATTTAGAAAAAGACAGTTCATCCTGAGAAGAAACAGGAGCTAGAGAAAGGGACCTGCAGTTCTCTCCCCCTGCACAGGCCCTGCACACGGTCAGCTACACTCCCCTGAGCCTCAGATGAGTCCCCTCCCTAAAAAAGGATTCCTGACACAGCACCACCCACAGAGCTGCCCCACCTCACATGGGCCTACAAGGGCCCGCCATTCAACAGCTAGCTGGGCACTTGACAGTTGCTACATAACAATATAACAGTATGTATTCCCACTGCACTTGGTGAAGTTCATTTCTCTCTCTACCTAGAACAAAGGACCATTTAACCTCAATTCCACAGCATAAATAGGTCTTAAAACAGATTTGCCAGAGGGGATGACCTGACTTCCTCTCGTTTTGTTGCATCTATCTAACTCAAATCAGAGCTTCTGTTTCCACTGACGTGGAAGGCCGCAAAAAAGGAGTCGTCATCAGTTTAACATTGAATGTCATCGAAATGACAAAGAATTACTCAATATTACCTCAGTTGTTAGCCTGTCTTACTCTTATTTTTAAAGTCATGTAAAATAAAAGAACACATATCAACCAGTAAATCTATTCATTTGATTTAGGGCAAGACAGCCAGTGAACACACCCATGGGGCACAGGAGGCCCCGACTAGCTATCTGCTCTTCTCCCACACCCCACTTCCTCACCATGCTCCTGTGAGTTTGTCAGAATTCATCACTGACCTGTGAAAATGGAAGGAACCTAAGAGATATTGTGCTGTGTTCAGTGTTCTCATATCACAGGTTAAAAAACAAAAACTAAGGCTTAGAAAGTTGTAGTAGAAGCCGGGCGTGCTGGCGCACGCTTGTAATCCCAGTACTTGGGAGGCTGAGACCGGAGGATACAGGTTCGCAGCCAGCCTCAGCTACTTAGGCCCTCCGCAACTTAGCGAGACCCTGTTTCAAAATAAAGACTAAAAAATAGGGCTGGGGATGTAGCCCGGAGGTAGAATGCCCCTGGGTTCAATCCCCAGTACCACAAAAAAAAAGAAAGTTGTAGTAGAAAAGATCCAAACTCCGGCTGCTTTCTGAGTCCACATTTCAGGGTCTTTCCACTGCATCGTGTATCTGGTAGTCTCCAGGGTGAAATAGGGGTAGATATAGAAATGAACTTCTGAAACTATCGGGCTGAGGAGCAGTCACAGCCCTCAGTCCACAGTGCCCACCCACTGTGCTCTCCCTCCACTTCTGACACTGCGTCCGGAACGGGGCAGAGCGTAAGAGCTCATAAACACCAACTCCACTACTCCAACATAAAAAGATGCTGACGGCGAATAATACCTGGATCGGAAAGGACTTCCTTAGCAGCTGCTATGTCGATGAACTTCTTCTCAGCTCTTTTCTTCTCTTCTTCATTTTGGAAGTTATCTGGGTGCCACTGCAGTGCTAATTTTCGGTATGCTTTAATGATTTCTTGCTTTTTGGCATTCCTGAGGGGTAACAAAATTAATGATCATTAGTTAAAAACTGTCCTACCTACTGCCATAAAAATTAAAAGAGCTGGCTTATGATCCCATTAGCAACCTGATTTTCCTAATAGGCCCAGTGGTATCACAGGCTGAGGATTTGACACATGGCTCTAGTGGCCATTAGAGCCAGCCAGGCTGCCCAGGACACTGGTTCACTAAGAATCTTACTGGGACCGGAGGATCCGGGTTTGCAGCCAGCCTCAGCTACTTAGTGAGGCCCCCCACAACTTAGTGAGACCCTGTTTCAAAATAAAGAATAAAAAATAGGGCTGGGGGTGTAGCTCGGAGGTAGAATGCCCCTGGGTTCCATCCTCAGTACTAAAAAAAAAAAGAACTGATCCTTAAACCCTTGTACTTTCCCTTTCTGAATTTCCAAGCTACCATGATTTCAATTCTTTTTTTTTGGCATTAGAAAGATACTCTGACTCTTTGAACCCTTTGCTTTGGGATTAGTTTACTTAGTATTAGTAACAACAAAGTTTCAGACTTTGGATTGAAAGTTGACAGTTCACTGGATCAGGGAAGGTGAGTCTCAGAAAAGCACAGCTTTATTTTTAGGCTCAGAGGAGGGTTTTGGTGTTTGTTTTGTCTTTTCCTTATCCCCGCTCCTTATCCTATTCCCACCAAAATGAAGCTGATTCCTTAACCATTCCTAAAAAATCTAGGCGTAGAACCTACTCATGCCACAGCCTTTGTCACCAACTTTAATTCTCTATTACTGCATTACTGGTCTCTGTCAAAAGAAGTTTGCCTGTAACATATTTAAAATAGTTTTATGTTGTTAAAGAGTATTAAAATAATATATGACTAAAGTTATGTAAGTAAATGAAATTAATCAGGAAAAGAAAACACCAATGATTAGCTTTAAAACAATCGATTAAATATAGCAATGCAAATTTTAAATTTATAATTCACCTTTTTACTCCCAAGATTTTATAATAATCTCGTTTCTGTGACTGCTTCAGTAGTCTCTGTGCTTTCTCTAGACCTTCCCGAATCTGCTGGTCGTTTTCATTGTGTTCCTGAGCAGCTTCATAATCTTGAATAGCTGTCAAAATATGTTTAAGATAATGACGTTGGGGGGAATTATAATGCGTTGCCTTTACATATCTTGCCGATGGATATTAAAGTCATCATGCCCACCCTTCACCCTTTTACCATTCCTGCTAAAAACCTAACTTATGAAAGACATAGTTAATGCTGAAGTTAGGAAGCTTACTACCTCCATTCAATAAAATCCACTGCTGCTGCTTTACTTGTCACCCCTCCCACATTATCTACACATGCACATGCCTCCTTCAAAGTACTCGAAGATCAGTACTTTAGATCATACGGAGCAATCCTAGCCACCACTAACACTAAAGTGACTATTACATAGGAAAGTAAGACACTGGTGAAGAAAATCTGCAGGGTCAGCTACAGGTCCACACATGGAAGGAGCGGTTAGAAAGGGAGCAGGAGGCGCCACCCGCAGACAGGACGACCACATGTCTCAACACAGACTCTAACATAAACAGGATTTTTATTCAAGTGTCAATCAAAACAGAAAAACATGTCCTGATGTGAAAAGTTTGATGATAATCCACAGAATATCTTTTAGAGTATTTTAAATATTCAGAAAGTACAGAGCATCTGGATGTCTCGGGCCTGCCGATGAGGCAGCCCCTGGCCAGTGTCTGTAAGCTGGATTTCAGGAATGCTCCCAGCATCCTGTGACAACGGCTCACTACGCCCGGCTGTCTGTACAAGCCATACGGCCGATGCACGACATACTTCTGGGAGCCTAGAATTTTGGTCTGGACTGAGCAGATGCCTAGTGCTAGCCCCCAGTGAAGCCGTAGGTGCTGGGCCCAGCAAGCTTCCCTGGTAGACCACACGTCAGACACGTCGTGGAATTAAGATGTCCTGGGTGACTTCCCAGGCAGATGGCTTGGAATCTTCCACCTCGATTCCTCCAGATTTCGCCCTTTGCCGACTTTGCCTTTTCCTTCAGTGGAGCAAATCTTAGCCGGGACTGAGCACAACCCTGTGCTGAGTCCACTGTGTCCTCCTACCGAATCGGGGTGGTCTTAGGAGCCCCACGCAAATTTTTCTCAATGCTCTCCCTGGACATACAACTCAAATAATAGATTGTGAGGTTCGAATTCTAGTGTTTTGTGTTACGAGGGATTCAACTCAGGGGCATTCTACCTCTGAGCTATATCCCCAGCCCTATTTTATTTTTTATTTGGAAACAGGGTCTCACTAAGTTGAGGAGGCCTCACAAGTAGCTGAGGCTGGCTGCAAACCTGCGATCCTCCTGTCTCAGCCTCCCAAGTACTGGGATTACAAAAATGCGCCATCACGCCCGGCCAAATTCTAGTTTTTATGGAAATATACTTCACCGTGGGAAAAAGACATCTCTATTAACACACCTGCGCACTCAGCAATAGCTTATTGTGTAAGGGGTGTGAAGTAATACCTTGAGCAGAAAAAAATGAGAAATATATTTGAGTAAAACTAACAAATTTAGTTAGCCTGCACTACAAAAAGAAATGAACCAATCCTGCCTTTGGCCCAGCCTCGGGAGGACGCCTCGAAGCAATTATCCTAACAGTCTAATTCCCACCTCACAACACTTTTAATACTAAATGTTAACATGAAGCCAGGCATGATGGCGCACACCTGTAATCCCAGTACTTAGGAGGGTGAGATAGGAGTATCGCAAGTTTGAGGCTAGCCTCAGCAACTTAGTGAGACCCTGTTTCAAAAAACAAAAAAATAGAAAAGGCTGGGGGTATAACTTAAAGGTAGAATGCCTCAGAGTTTGATCCCTGGTACCACACACACACACAAAAAAAAAAATGTTAATATGAGACATTATTACTGTGACTAGTCCTCCAGACAAGAAGCTATTAAGTCAAAGAATGGCTGGGCGTGGTGGCACACGCCTATCATCCCAGTACTTGGGGGGCTGAGACAGGAGGATCGCAGTTTCCAGGCCAGTCTTAGCAACTTACCAAGACCCTCAGCAACTTAGCGAGACCCTGTTTCAAAATAAAAAGGGCTGAAGACATACCTCAGAGGTAGAACAGCCCTGGATTCAATCCCCAGTACCAAAAAAAGTTTTCATTCTTAAATGTTCAGCATATCTCCTCTAAAACAGACTTTATATCATACTTTTATTAAAACCTAAGGTACACACATTTTTCCCAATATAAGAAAGAGTGTAAAATTATAGGTTGCTTACTATATTCACATGATTGCAGGTAATAACTAATTAGAAAATTAAATGTGGGTTATATAAGACTTCCCACAGACATAAAGCAGATAGATTATTACATACTCTTGGGGAAATCTTCAAAAAAAAGCTAATGATACCCAATTATGTTTATCCTATAGCCAAAACTGCACAGCTGTGAAAAGTAAAATAAGCCAAAAATAAGCCGTATTAGCCAATTCACCATGTAACCTCTAAACAAAATCTATCCCAAATTATTTTTCTTCCATAGTCCCCTCGAATTCTTAAGGAGCAACACAAACAAGATGTAGAAGACAGACACTAAGTTCAGGAATTTGCCTCCTTCCCACCAAAATGTCAAAATAACCACAGCAGCACTGAAAACAGCAGACCAGAAATTTTGATAAACTTCTGGGAAAAGGAAGTTAAATGGAATCATAATAAAAATAAATAATCCTAGGAAGTGAGAACCACAGTCACACACCTACTGAAGGAGGCCTGGGGGCTCGGCGGCCACTGGTCTGGCCCGGGTGTCCAGCTTACGCAGGGGTAGCTGTCAGGCAAGCGGCAGGAGGCCTGTGAGAAGACAGGAGAGGCTGCCAGGCCTTGCCCCGGATCCGGAGCAGCTGGCCACCGCACCATCCAACGGGGCCCAACGGCAGCCTCTAAAAGTGAGCGGGAGGTGTGCGCGGGAGGCTCCCTGCTGTGGCGCTGGGACAAGAAGAGAAATGGAGCAGAGCCCAAGGGCACCCAAATCTCCACAACAGACCTGGGACAGAAAGGAAGCGAGATACACCGATGCGTAAAATGATGCTTGACGGGAAAACGCTGCTCACTTGGGTGGCAGCCGCGCAGGTGGGAGGGGAGGTCTTCCTGGAGCAGGTCCCACCACGTAAAGCCCACCCTAAGCTCCAACACGGAGAAGAAGGAAAGGCACCGCACACAGAGTGGCCCGTGACTCTCCCTCGCTCTACCCATCCATCAGTAAGTCCCAAGCCAGCTTTCCTTCAAAACAGAGCCACAGTTCAGCCACTTCTCACGATTCCCACGGTTACCACTGGGACGCTTTCCCTCTGTCTTATAGTACAAAAGAAAGAGTGCCACCAGCCCACAACCTATTTCTGAAAAAGGTTTACTGGAACACAGCCACACCTGTTCACTTGCACATTGTTTCTGCACTGCGACAGCAGAGCTGAGTACTTACAACAGAGTCCACATGGCATGCAGAACCCATACTATTTACTCTCTAGCCTTTGTGTGTGTGAGTGTGTGTGTGTGTGTGTGTGTGTGTGTGTGTATGTGGTACTGGGGATGGAAGCCAGGGGCATTGTACCTCTGAGCTACGCCCCCAGCCCGATTTCATTTTTTAGGTTGAAACAGGGTCTCACTAAATTGCCAAGATCATCCTCAAACCTGCGATCCTCCTGTCTCAGCCACCCAAGTACTGGGATTACAAGCATGTGCCACCACGCCCGGCTTACTATCTAGCCTTTACAGAAAACGTCTGCCAACTTCTGCTCTTCAGAAAAGTAAGGACATTCATTCATTCAGCAAATGTGAACACATGCTGTGTGCCAGGCAGCAGTACCAGGAATGCATCAGTTAATAAAACAGACATGGACTGCTCCCCTCATGTAACAAGTTCTAGCAAATATAACGACTTGCTTATCTCATGAGGATATCTGAATCATCCCTGTATTTACCAACATTTTAGTACTGCTTCAATATCACTTTATTCCCCCAAAAAATTCCTTTTAAAAAGCCTCACTGAAGCCAGGCGTGGTGGCGCACACTTGTAATCCCAGTACTTGGGAGGCTGAAACAGGAGGATCGCAGGTTCGTGGCCAGCCTCAGCTACTTAGTGAGGCCCTCCACAACTTAGTAACACCCTGTTTCAAAGATAAAGAATAAAATAGGGCTAGGGGGTAGCTCAGAGATAGAATGCACCTGGGTTCCATCCCCAGTACCACACACACAAAAAAAATAAAAAATAAAAAATAAAAAAATGTCACTGAGATCTGAAGAGTTCCCGTTCCTTTTCCACAAGCTCAAAGGCATCCTCAAAACGTGGCCTTTACGTACTTCCCACTGAGTGGAATCCCCACAGATTAAAAGGCTCCATGCTCCACTACTCATGAACATACACCTCTGGATTCTCAATCCATTACACCTACAATCACTTTAAGTTGATGATTTTAAAGAAGGTAAAAGCAGTAAAGAGAAGAATATGGAAGGCCTTCATATTTTCACTCAGGATTTTTACTGCTCATTTACTAAGTTTCATCTCTGTGGGTGACTTGAGGTGACTGGAGCTATCTGTTCTACGTTTTCTGTCCCTGTTCGGGCGCCACCTGTGGTCGCTCTCTAGTGGAGCGGAGACCCTGAGGAGTGGTTTCAGCGCCACAGTCAGGACACGGGGAATGCAAAGAAGGAGACCAGCTCCAAGCAAATGCATGTTTATTATGAGCATCAGACTTCCTTTATCCAGAGATCCTGAGAACCCTTTACAGACAAGTTCCCTCAAAACAAGGCTTCTAAAAACTAAGAAATAAAGCTGGGCGTGGTGGTGCACGCTTGTAATCCCAGTACTTTGGGAGGCGGAGACCTGAGGATCCGGGTTCGCAGCCAGCCTCAGCTCTCTCCCTGTCTCTCTCTCTCCCTGTCTCTCTCTCTCTCTCTCTCTCTCTCTCTCTCTCTCTCTCTCTCCCTACCTAGTGAGGCCCTTCACAACTTCGTGAGACCCGGTTTCAAAATAAAGTATAAAAAATAGGGCGGGGGGCGTAGCACAGAGGTAGAACGCCCCTGCGTTCAATCCCCGGTACCGCAAAAAAATAAATAAATAAAATAAAAAATTAAAAAATTAAAAATAAATAAATAAATAAATAAAAATAAAAACTAAGAAATAGCCATCTTGTGCTTATCACGTTCTCAAGGCTTGTTTATGGAGCAAAAGACATGCAGTGAGAAACTAAGGCTCTTCAAGGCCGTAGCTTTCCCTTATGCCCCGTTCCCATGGAAACAAGCGTGCTTGTGCAGGGAGTTTGCCCCCCACTCGGCTCAGTGTGCCAAGCCGCAAGTCACGCCACGCTCTCTGGGGACAGAAAACATAGAACAGATAGCTTCAATCACCTCAAGTCACCCAAACATCTCCTTCACTTTTTCTCTCTTCCTCTCTCTCTCTTTCTCTCTCTTGGTAGTTATTTAATTTCCATACTTGTGACTCAAACAACAATTTTACTCTTGTAAAACCGTAACACAAAGAATAAATTCATATTTAAAAGAATTTTTAGGAAAAATAGAATTCAAAGACAGATTAAGTTAGTGTTAAGCACCTTTTTCATCAAGAATTAAGCTATCATTTCCCTAAAGCAAGTCATTTAATATTCATTACAAAAGCACCTTTCGAATTATATTTAGCAGCCTACGAAATGTGACCTTTTTTTTAACAGCTAAGCTCTTTTGATTCTTCTGTAGCTTCTCTAATTTCACCATTACAGCTGAGGGTTTATATACAGATGACAAAAGTACCTTTTATCAAGAGATCCAAAACTAGAATGTAAAATCCTAGCAAATATCATTTCTTCAAGGAGACAAAGTAGCTCAAATGTTAAAAGAGCAAGTAAGCTAGAAGGATTGTGAATATTAAAACAACTGTTTGGATTGCATACATTTCAAGCTTCACTCAAATAGTAGTAACTGGGGTTGTCATCACTCCCTGAAAAGTGCTTAGGAGCAAGATTCTTTGCAAATTGGAAAAAACAGGAAAAGAGTGACTGACCAGTCTGCTTAAAAAAGAGTACCACAAGCCAAGTTTTAACACTCAAATCCTTCATTTAACTATAACAGAAAATTACTGTTATTTATTTACAATACTTTACCTGATTTGAAACAAGAGCTTTGCAATAAGTGTCTAAAAGACTCAATTCTTTTTAAAAAGATCTCAACTAGCCGGGCGCGGTGGCGCACGCTTGTAATCGCATTACTTGGGAGGCTGAGACCGGAGGATCTGGGTTCAAAGTCAGCCTCAGCTACTTAGTGAGGCCCTCCGCAACTTAGTGAGACCCTGTTTCAAAATAAAGAATAAAATATAGGGCTGGGAGTGTTGCCCAGAGGTAGAATGCCCCTGGGTTCAATCCCCAATACTGCAAAAAAGAAAGAAAGAAAGTGAGAGAGA
>PVJS01036872.1:0-20216 GCA_004027185.1 Glis glis | reverse complement strand
GAGAGAGAGAGAGAGAGAGAGAGAGAGAGAAAGAAAGACCCCTTATGGTTTCCATCACCACCAAAGAACAGAGTCATGGCAAGGTAGCCATGTTACCCCTCTCATGGGGAAGAAAACAGGATTCATTTCAGATCCTTCCTGTCCACATGAAGACACCAACTACTTCCTGCCTGATGTCAAACATCAGAAGGAGCTTGACGCTGAATTCTATTTTATGTCTTAATGGTGCTGCAGACACAAAGCAGCATAGACTGGGTCAAAGTAAAACTAACCTAGCCTAAAATAAATAAAGAGTCATTACCTGAGTTTCATGCAGTCTTCACTTACCTAACAATGGCATTCTTCAGAAATAAAGAATTTCTAAAGAAGCCATTTGGAGAAACTAATAATAGGGATGTAAGAAGAAGAGAGAATGGGAAACCCAGAGATCTACCATACCATGGAGACACAGATGCAACACGTGTGCCAGGGCTCCACGGACACAATGACTGCCAGGGTGCAAAGTTGAGTCTAACAAAATAAACAAACTTGTGGACACTCAAAAGCACGATCAGTACATGGTTATCTGATTGTAATACCACAGCTGCTCTGCTTGCTGTATTTACACTTAGGCCTGTAATAGATGTTCTTTGAAAAGGATGGTCTTCTATTTAACTGACTAGTAACTCCAGCAAGTAAGACGCACTACACTTTAGAATGTTGGAGCAGTTTGCTACCCTCCCAGAGTTGGAAAGAGAAGTTGGCTCATATCTCGCCCTTCTCATTTAGACCCGCAGTGGCTGCTGGGGGCAGCACTGGGGATGCTAGGGTGTGCTGTTTGGAGTGGCACCTATTTGCTAACAAGAAAACACTGGCAAATAGGCATGTTCCTGCCATCCATGTTATAAGGGGAGGCTTCTATTCAGAAAGGTGTGTCAGGACACATATTGTTCAAGTTACACAGCAGTGTCTCAGCATTGAATACCTCTACTAGTTTTCATGTCTAGATTTGAATGTCATATAGTGATGCTATTCTACAGAGCACTGAAATTCTATGCTATTTACAAAACAACAATAAATTGTGCTTTGAGGAGTGGTGCCTGATTTGGGAAATAAGAAACTAGATATAGCTTCTTCATTTTACTCAGTAAGCATTGAGACTGTTCTATGTTTCAGGGTGAAATCTGGGCCTATGATAAAACATTCCACCTTTTTTTTTTTTTTGCGGTACCGGGGATTGAACCCAGGGGCGTTCTACCTCCGTGCTATACCCCCGGCCCTATTTTTTATACTTTATTTTGAAACTGGGTCTCACGAAGTTGCGGAGAGCCTCACTAAGTAGAGAGAGAGAGAGAGAGACAGGGAGAGAGAGAGAGAGAGCTGAGGCTGGCCGTGAACCCGGATCCTCCGGTCTCTGCCTCCCAAAGTACTGGGATTACAAGCGTGCGCCACCATGCCCGGCTAACATTCCACCTTTTTATTCCACTATCTAATATGACTTCTAACCTCCCTCATTCTATACTCTGATTGTTGATTACCTCTGGATCCTAAGAATGGGTGTGTACTGTCATTGCTCAATTTTGGAGAGCATGTTAGCTGTTTCAGGTGGCAAGGCTCTGCATTACAGAAAATGATG
Source organism: Glis glis (assembly GCA_004027185.1). Taxonomy (NCBI): domain Eukaryota; kingdom Metazoa; phylum Chordata; class Mammalia; order Rodentia; family Gliridae; genus Glis; species Glis glis. Next base: position 18,601 of record PVJS01036872.1, on the reverse strand, counting down.
TTCTAGACACAGGGCTTCCAAAGGATGCCTGGGCCCCTACTTAGGATTTCCTCCCTTAGTCTTTTTCTTTTGTTTTTTTTTCTTTTCTTTTCCTGAGGATTGAACCCAGGAAAATAAAAGCTATATCCTCCAATCTTTTAAGTTTTTTTTTTTTAATCTTGAGATAGGGTCTCACTAAGTTGTCCCCGGCTGACCTTGAATTTGCAATCCTGCCTCAGTCTTCCCCGCCGCTGGGATTACAGGTGTGCGCCACTGCACCCAGCCTCCCCCTTAGTATTTAATGCCAGCAAACGTCTACCCTACTTCAGGTTTCTTGACTGGAGTTTTTAGAAAGGCTTTTTTGTGACTCCTGGTCAATTATCGTGGGATCACTGCTCAGATACGCTGTCTTTAGGCACTCTTCCTTCTCAGGAAGACTGACATGCAGTGGGGCGGAAGCTTCAGGACTTGAGATCAGAATGCCATTAGAAAATCCTACCTGCTTGTTTAGCATATATCTTTACTAGTATTAGTAAGTACATATATGTCTGCTATTCCTCAACTTGTTTAAAAAATGTTTTAAGAGAGACTTCACTTATAGAAAAGCAGATTTTGATCTTTATATTGTAATAGTTCTTCCCAGTGCAGGTACTTGAGCGAGTCAGGGTTGTTCTAGTGAACCCAGCTTCAGACACCACCTGCAAGAGTCAACCAGACTGTGCTGACCGAGGGCACAGTCCTCATGCTTCTAACATCATGGGCAACTTATGGGGGTGGGGACAGCCTTCAAATACCCTCAGGTACAATAATTCTTTAGAAGGACCCACATAACTCACTTGAAGCTATTGTATTCATAGTTATGATCTATTCCAAAGAAAAATACCTATTAAAATCAGTCAAGGGAATAGGTACAAGGGGCAAAGACTGGCAGGGTTTCAAATGCAAATGTTTCCAATGTCCTCAAACTGCATGACCCTCCCTAAATTGATGAGTGACAGTGTTCAGGGAGTACTGCCATCCAGGGAAGGTCACCTGGGTCCTGGTGTTCAGAGTTTTTATTGGGCTCCATTATGCAGGCATCATTAATTTATTGCTCATGTGGTTGATCTCAGCCTCAAGGTTGACTGGATATCATGTGTCCCAAAGCCCATACTCTAAATTGCATGGTTGGTCTGCTTGGTATGGAGACTCCCACCCTACCACTGTCCAGTGTTTCTGGCCCAACCTTAGTTCTGATATGGACAGTCTCCACATGAAACAAAGATAGTCCTATCAGATGTGAATGTAAATTACCTCTCCTATGTCCTCAAAGCTGAAGGCAAAAGAGAACTCTCTTTGGGCAAGGCTGGGTCCTTCATTACACAACCATTTTCCCTGTTTTTACTGAGCATGCTAATCCTAGCCTATTCCTTCCTTTGATACTTTATTATGGGAATAATTTTCACACAAAACTGTTGGGAAGTTTTTAAATGAGAAGCAAATTAAATCCGAGAATAAGTATCTCTGATAACATAAAATTAAGACCATCAAAACCAGAAGGCAACCTCTAAACAATAGTTAAAAATAAAATGAGAACCATAGAGGAAGAGCTTGAAAAATATAGACCATTTCAAATCACATAATTAAGAAGAGGAAAATATTAGTTTTCAGTACTTATTTTTTGTAAACTTTTGCATATTTAACCTTGCTGCTGAAAGCTAACCAAGTTTTTTATTGTAACCCCCCCAGCCTGTTAGACCTATGTTAAATTTCTGAAAAGAAAAGGAAATTCTTATAAAAACCAACAATTTATGAGCTCATATCACTTATGATTCCTGTAAGCACAAAAAATAAGTGGACATATGGTACAAATTCTCACTCATTTCTACTTTATTTTGCAAGTGAGATGTGTAAAGCTCTTCAAGACCTTCCCTACCATACATGAAAACAGAGTAAAGAGTTCTGGATTTACACCTTTTTTTTTCCTTTCCCAACATGAAATTTTATGAATTACATATAGTGGCAGGTCAAGAATTGGGTTTCAATAAATTGGTGAATGGCTTCTACTGCACTTGACAAATTCAATGACTATGAAGGGAGGATGGTTTAACGTCACCTTTTCCCTTTTACTAATTAGATTTGAGATACAGAATCTCCTTCTGATGCACAGTTGAGAATGGAGTGGGGTGTCTATTCAGCAGAAGCTGCTAGATCACCTGTTCCACACTTAAAACCAAGTGGTAAGTTCCATAAAGATTCTGCTTCATCTGAAATATCTAATTTCTTAGTGATTTTAATGCAGTGGAGTCACTGAGTGGGGGTAGAAAACTATCCTATTGACAGACACATGTGGCCTCTATTTTCTAAAAGCCAGTCAACATCATTTGTGCTCTCAGAAAAACAAATTGATCACTAATGCAGAGGACAGAGGGACTACATGGAGAATTTACAATGAAACTATTACAAGTTTAAAAGAACAGCATTCTTGTGTTTTTTTTCCACCTAGGAAGTGTTAAAGACTATGGGTTGCAGCTGAGGGAGAATTAAGGAATCTATTTACACATTTCATTGTGCCTGTGAAGCTGAAAAAGAAATGAACTCAGTTGCAAAAAGTATGTAGTTAGCTCTGGCAATCTCATTGTTTCAGTGTAGAGGAAAATGTCCTTTAATGTCATTAGCTAGAGAAAGGTGAATATTCGGGAATCAAAAAAGCTCCAGAAATATTAACATTAAAAGGAAAAAATAAAAAAGAAGAACAAGGAAAAGGAGAGACGATGGAACTAGAGAATGTGATAATGTATATAGAAGATGTGTGGAATTTGGAGGAAGAAGCACAAAAGGGGAGAGACCCCTTCTAAATCAGGAATTCTCAGCTGGGGTGGGAAAAGATTAGTTTCCTGGGATTCCAGTGCATTTTAGAAAAGAATGTTGAAGATTATAACCTTATATTTTGAGTACAGAAAAAAATGTTTCATTGTTTTTTAACATAAACCTTGGTGAGTTCACTTCTACCGAGTCTTCTTCGCTGATGATGATAAACCCATTCTAAACTAGCAGCCAAGGAGAGTCTCAACAGGAGAGAAGTGGGCAGTTGGAGGAGTGATGTACAGAACAAACCCCCTGCCAGAGGGCACAGGAACAGGCAGGGAGGGCTGAGGATTTATGCATGCCTATCAAAAGAAGGTGTTAGGGTTTTAAAAAGATTGAAAAACACTGTTCTAAGTCACCCGAAACTCTTACTAATCTAGTCAGAACTCTATTTAGTAAAAGCCCTTTATTGCTCCGTCTCTCAAGGTCACCTTGGGGACACTTGACTTCTGGTGCTTTCTGGAACCTCACTGGCCTCTGGGTAGACACTTTATTTTGTTTTGCATCTGCCTGGCATTGTTTTTTGAGAAGCTCAAAGCACTTTATGGGTTCTTATTGCTTAAACTTCTCCAATGAAATGCCTAAAATAGACTAGAAACCAGTAACACTTAAGATTTTTACCTGTACTCTTCCAAATCAACATATTTTGCTCATTTTTATGTTACTGGTTATTGTCCATCCTGATAAGTCTCTTGAATTCACCAGGAAAAAAAAATTATCATCATGTAAAGACCCCACAAATAACATCAAGACCTTCAAAACATCTCTCTGCTTCCACGGCCCTCATTAAAAAGTTGCACCTGTCAATAAAACACAGCTATATAAAGTGTAAGTGAAAACTGCTAAGGTAAATCAGTAATTATTTAAAAAAAAACTAAACTCCATGTAGGTGGAACACCATAATTCTGTTGCTGTCTCATGGGATCAGTAGCCAATCAGGTCCTGGCGGGCCATATGTGTATTTATAAATATATCTGCTAATGTAAAGGTCGTGCTGCTCACTGCTCAGGGAAATCAAGCACATTTGGAACCATCCCTAGAAGATTTTGGTTTCTTAAAAAAAATATTTTGACAATTTGTGACAAATGCAATCCTGCCCCCATATGTTTTGTACTATTTAAAGGGAAATGACACCCAGTTGCCTTCGCCAGCAACACGTGAATTTTTTTTTTCTTTTAATAATGAAGTTAGAAGATGGGAGGGGAGGGAGGACACCTGCCACACATACTTTAAAAATGTAAATCTCTTTTTGAACTTTGTATGTCCACACTAGCCCAAGTAGCTAGAGCTTCCACAATCTATCACTGCTCATGACATGGGAAATTGCAGAAACTTTCTTTCAAATTGGAAGAGAAAGTGGAAAAGTACTTGGAATAGCAGGCGAGCAATGGCAGATTCTTGCCATAGAATGCTGTCTTCTGTCCCCTGGCCTGTTTTATTCTGCTAAGCATGTCCCCTCTCCCTTTTCTAAGCGTGGGAAGGAAAAGCACCCTGCTTAGTGTCCCCCTCCCACAACCTCTACAGAAATCTCTTATGGATTAATTGAGAATGCCTCCATCAGGGGCGAGAATAATGTTCTAAGGCTACAAGAGCCAGAAGTCCAGAATAACCTCCGACACTACACACCCATTTACTGGCATCTCACCCTGTTCTTTAGTACCAACGGACCTACAAGGTTTCCCTATGGCATGGAGGACAAAAACTTCTCAGAAAAACGACAAACAAACAAACAAACAAACAAACAAACGATGAAACCACAATCTCATGACATCTTTGGTGGAAAAGAAGATAAAGGCTTCCGACAAGATGGAAAGGTATGAAAATATTTTGAGAGAACTTGTTTAATTGCCCAGCAATGCCTTCCGTTCAATTTAGACCTCAAATCAGAATAACCATGACAGATGGCTCTTGCTAGTTAAAAAAGAAAAAATTAGCTAAATTTTCAGATAACGCAGCCTTCTGTCGTGTTCTACTCGGAGGGTTGTGCAGTTCGTTCAGCAGGCTCTGAACTGCGGGCTGCGAGTAGGTGTCCAGCTTTCACATAGAATCTGCAGAATTCACACCACTTGATTCCGTATGCTGGGGACTCCAAGAGGGGAAAGATATTGTCAGTTCAGATGACAAAAGACCTTGCTAGGCTGCCCCTCCCCCATCCATATAGATCCTCCTTTTACACACCAGGCGACAAATGTTTCAAACATCAGGACCAAGCGCAGCACTCTGGGCTCTATCCGGCTTGCCATCTCTTTGTAGCAGAATAAACTCATATCTGATGCTATAATTACAACCCTAATGGACACACTTATTTATTTTGGAGAACCAAAGTTGATATCCACTAGTGCTATTATTAAAAAGACTAATGAGAGTTGCTTGGTAAGAAAAGAAAAGATTTATTGAATTCCTTTTGGCACCCGGCACAGCTTAGTAATTTTGAGAGCCCATCAAAACAGCAGATATATACCCTGCTCAGATGTGCAGTACGGGATGTGAGCTGGGTTTCAGATTTTCAATAACAAATCTGTCACTCCGATTTTAATTAGACGGCTTAAAGCAGCTACATCAATAATGGCAGAATGACGGCTTAGTTCAAAGATCATAGAGATGTTACTCTACTTTAATAGTTCTTTTATACAAGTACATATTTCAGAAGTTCGTGAGGCATTCATCTTGACTACCCCTTTCACCAAAGAGGAGAAAAAAAGACTCCTAATTGAATTGAACCACGAATGCTAGCAGTCATCACCATTTCTACACCAGGCTGTTGCATCCAGCTGGTTAGGAGGTCTAATTTCACACCATGCGGCAATGAAATGCTGCTAACTTTTATTTGTGAGTGTAAAACAGTAATATTTCATGACAGCAAGAGGCCAGTTGACGCCGCTGGGTGCACCCTCCGCTGGTCTAAACTCGAGAGACAAATGGAGGTCTCACTCCAGTACTGACAAGTGGGACTTTCTCATGAAAAGCTCGGGGAGTGGAGGGAGGCCAGGAGCAGGGAGGAAGGTTGAAGCCCTCCTCAGAAGTTTACATGCAACCGTGAACACTCCTCAGCCTGCCTGGTGCTGGAAGGTAAAAGGTAACCTCCAAAGAATGTAGCCAAAGTCCTCACACCATTATGTTTTGTACAGGTGGGGGTATATAAAGAATTGTCATTGTATTTCCATTGATTTTTTTACATGAATAAAGACTTACTGATTGCATAAATATTTATTACACAAATAATCAGTATATAAATATTAATATATTGGCATATATTCTGTACTTTGATGGGTGTGTGTTTGTGTGTGTGTGTGTGTGTGTGTGTGTGCGTGTAAAATTATGCACCACATGATAAAATCTGGTGAGTGATGGGCTGCATATATAATAGCGGTCCCTTAAGATTGTAATAGAGCTAAAAAAATCCTATCATAGTTGCTGTAACATCGTGGCCCAAGGCATTACTCACCTTTGTGGTGATGTTGGTGTAACAAATCTACTGTGCTGTCCATTATATAAAAGTGTAGCACATGCAATTATGTGCAGTACCTAAAACTTGATAATGAATAACTGTTACTGGTTTATGTATTTATAGTACCATACACCTTTTATCACTAGAGTATATTTTCCTACTTATTTTTTAAAAAGTTAACTGTAAGACAGTATGTACTGCTACTCCAGCAGCAGCCTCATATGAATTATATTTACTGTCTTCTGATTGCATCAAGAGGTCATGTCAAGTGACTGACCTATGCCATCTAGGTTCGTGTAAGCACACACTATGATGTTCGCACAATGACAAAACCATCTAGTAACACACTTCTCAGAACATATTTCTGTGGTTAAGTGATGCATGACTGTATTGATCTTTTTAAACTTATATACTTATTTTGAGTCTTTTTTTTTTGCGGTATTGGGGATTGAACCAGGGGCATTCTACCTCCAAGCTACACCTCCAGCCCTACTTTTTATTCTTTATTTTTGAAACAAGGTTTCACTAAGTTGTGGAGGGCCTCACTAAGTAGCTGAGGCTGTCCTTGAACCTGTGATCCTCCGGTCTCAGTCTCCCAAGTACTGGGATTACAAGTGTGTGCCACCACATTATTTACTTATTTTGTAACGGGGATTGAATCCCAGGGCATTCTAACTCTAAGCTACACCCCAGCCCTTTTTATTATGAAACAGGGTCTGGCTAAATTGCTGAATCTGGCCTCCAACCTGTGATCCTCCTGTCTCAGCCTCCCAAGTACTGGGATTACAGGCCTGTGCCACCACACCCAGTTTGTACTGCTCTTTAAAAATGAAACCATGATATATATATAAAGGTGTTTTAATAATTTATGGTTATTATCATTTCATGTCAATAAACATCTCAAAGTCATAATTTTAACACTTATATAATATTCCATTGTGTGGATAATCCGTACATAATTTAATTAATCCCCTCTTGGATATTTAGATTGTCTCAAATTATTTCTTAGTGATGTGTGTGTGTGTGTGTGTGTGTGTGTGTGTGCGCGCGCGTATGAGAACATGTACTATATACATACATACAATTTGACTATTGTATTAGAATAAATTATTTTAGGGTAAATTCTCAGAGCTGGAATTCTGATGTCAAAGTATCTGCATTCTTAGAAAAGAGTCTGTATATATGAAACAACTGTTTTGATGCCTGGGCATGGAATGTGTTTTTAGAAGCTGCTTCTCCTGGATCAGATCCTGACAAAACACCCTAAATCTGCTACTATCGCTTTCACAGTATCATGCAAATCTGCAGTTTCATCTCCACTTCCTTGCAAGGTTGTCCATCACGCTCCAGAATCATCTGTACGTTCTCTGGACTCAATCCCTGCAAGTCACGCTGCTCTAGTCCACCCTCAGTGATGTGGCCAACGTTGTTCTGACTCCATACAGACATGACTGAAATCCTCCCAGTTGAGTTTTAGTACTGACTTCTGCCATACCTAAGCGTCACATGCTTAGAATGAAGACCAAAGCCCACACGCCAGTGCCTTTCATTGTTCTGCGCCAGCTCTGCCGCTTTTCAGGCTGTGTGACTTTGAGGCAGTGACCTATCCTCTATGTACCTCCTAAGTGCCTTGGTACCTCCTCAGGAAGCCTTCTGGGACCTCTTAGGGCCCTCTTTTGTGTCCCCACATCACTCCATGCTTCATCCAGCACAGCAGTTGGACGGATGCCTGGTTACCTGTGTCTCCCCAACACTAGAACATTGGAGAAGCAGCCATATATATATATATATATATATATATATATATATATATATACATATATATATATATATATATATAATCAATCTTGCTCACTTCTTATGTGACATTCAATGGAAAAATATCATTATTTAGTACCTACTCTAAAAAGATAATTATTGTATTCCAGATCATCTCTTTGGAAGAACAGGGACTCATATCCAGTCCCTGTTCTCTCTTGTGTGGCATATACTCCAATGGGGGAAGGGCAGGCCAGTAGCTGAATAAGTCAACATATGGTATGGCGGGTAGTGGTACGGAGCAGGGATGCAGGCACAGGCAGGGGTGGGAGGGCTTGCGACTGAGGAGTGAAGGGTCAAAGGCAGTCTTCCTGGAAAGGTGACATTTGAAGACAGCCCCGGTGGCATCTAGAATTGGGAGAGGCCAGCTCACACCATTAAGCAGCTAGCTCCTTCCTCTGGTTTCACATACTAGTGCCCTATAAAATATGTTGCTTCATAAAAAGGGTCTGCTGCTTAAAATATAAGAGATTATTTTCAATCATAACCCCTTGAATTACTTTTTTCAAACATAACCCCTTGTGTTTTGTGCTAGGCACTAAACAAAATGACTTTTTTAAGTTGCTGGGGACTGAACTCAGGACCTTGATCATGCTAAACAATAAAGTGATTTTTAAGTCAGCATAATTCTCCAAACAATGAAAGCTTCTAGTAGGAAGTCCTTAACTATTAGGAGAACTGATATACCAAAAGGCCCAAGTTCACACCATACGTAAGCAGCAGAGCTGGGATTCAATTCCTTGGCTGCTAACTCCAGAACCCACATCTCTCCATTCCACCTGGAGACATAGCTGGACCAGCAGGCTGCCAGGTCATTTTAATTCAAATTTGATGGAGCTGCACAACATTGGTATTGTTTGGTCTGAGTTTCTTTCCCACATGTCTTTGCTGTGTGTTTGGACACTTTTGACAGTCCACACTGAACATAACCTAAAACGATCTTCATGTGAAAAGTCTACTGATGTGCCCTGTATGTTCAAGGGGATGTGTGTGTGTGTGTGTGTGTGTGTGTGTATACACTATGTGTATATATATTTAATCAGAAGACATTTCAGTTGAGATTTCTTCTCAAAAATTGCAGGTAATTCTAATGGTAAACATAGTGAGTGCCTAGAAAGTACTGCTCCTGGCCTATCTCCATCAGATCACTGTCCAGTTCTGCCTTCTGCTCCTCACTGCCTTTTCTTCTTCTTCTTCTTTTTTTCCCCTGCTTGCTTCCCTACTTCCAGCTGCCAGCAAGTCAGATAATTAAATGCCAAAGCAGTGACACTTGGCATTTCAATGAGCGCTCTGTATTTACTATTCGGTCTCTCTCAACAGCCCTCCTGCTCAGCATGCGTGCAGGCTCTAGTTGCTCTGCTGAACTGAAGCGCTCCTTTGTTGCAGAGCTGGACGAACTGAAGAAAGATGAACTCGGGCAGCCGCCCAGAACTGGGGGAATCAGCAGATTCCCCAACCTCTCCTTGCCACCTCTCAGAGTTTATGTCCTCAATTCAATTAAAGAAGCATTTGTTAAGACCTTAGCCCTCTGTGCTCAGCTCTCTGCTGGGACACTTTTAAAGTGGATTTTGTATTCAAGGGAACAGAACTTTAGGACTTTTCACTTCAACCAGGTACTACCAGAATACTGTATTCTATGTGCTTGGAAAGTCATTCTGCCTTTAGAGTTCACCCTATTTTATATGAAAGCTATTAGTGTGAACAGAAGTAGAATTAGTTGCCAAAGCCTGACTATTCCAAGGCTATAGTTTACGCATTGGAAGAATTGCATCATTCAAATGCACCTCTTCACTAAATGTCATGTGCTCAGGCTGCAGCGCAGCCATTGCCTCCCCCTGGAAGCTCTCCTGACCCAGGAGTCTAGGTCACGTGCCCTCCTTGGTGTTCTCATGCAGCTGGTACTCTCCACAGTTCTAGGCCATAAGCTAGGATAGGAACCCTCCCTCATGCACTGCCGTTGTCCTACTGCCAAACATGATGCCCAGCGCATCATCAAGGAAGGCAACACATAATTCCAACTGAAATGCTTCGCAAGTGAGATCATAAAGTATTTCCAAATCTGGTCAAGTCCTATTGTACTACATATAGTCCTAAAAATATCAATAGGATTATTAAATCCACACATAATTTTTATTCATCCATTCATTCACTCATTCAAGCAAAAACTATTTATTGAGCACCTATTGTTTTCCAGGCATTGTTCAAAAGACTTGGAATTCAAATATCCTCTTCCTTCCTCCTGGAAGAGCCTTTATTTTCTCCAGTAAAGAATGCAATTCATGAGGTACAATAATCAGCTCATGAGCACTTTGGGACAATTTTTCAATGAATGACCGTATCATGGATGGTTTGAGGCAGAAACCACTTTGTCACTCTTTACATTGCCAATGCCTCCTATGGTATATGGCAGCTAATAAATACTCAATGGGTATTTGTGAAAACATGAATAAACAAGTAACTATAAACATGGTAGACACTGCTGCATTAAAACAGAAGAAGGGGAGGAGGAGGATGAAGAGGAGGGGGAGGAGTGGGAGAAGAAGAAGAAGGAGGAGGGAAGCACTTACCTACATGGAAATAGTTTACTATGGGAATTTTATTTGGAGGTAAAATCAACAACTAATATGCAAGGAGCCTACAAATCCTTGAATGATACCCTACCACCCCCATATGCCTCATTTCCCATGAATAAACATCTGCTTCCAGTTAAGACAGAATAACAAGGACTGGATTTACTCTCTGATCTGAAATACACACATACCAAAATACATAAAACAATATTTTCCAAGACACTGGACCTCAGGCAATGAAAGACAGTGATCCCCAAAAGAAAAAAAATTATAAAGTGAGGATTACTATTACCCCATTGGCTTTCTGGAGAAAATATCCAGGTAGCAGAACAAGGAAGAAGGACCCAGGAAGAACATTTCAGACGCCCTAGGTTGAGGAAATAGAGGGGTTGTCAAGTTAGCTCGAGTGCACAAGACCAAGTTGCACACTGTACTGAGAAGAGCTCAGAAACAGAAGATTGCAAAGGAGCCCTTCAAGTATCCAGCAGAGAACTGAAAAATACATGCATGTAAGAAAACTGCCTGAGTGCAAGGAAAGAACCAAAGGATTAGAGGGAGCAGTTCTGGGCACTCAGAGAGGGTCCTTGTTGCTGATTCCTCCAGCTAGGATGGAAAACTCAGTTCAGATGGGATTGGGTACAGCACTCATGATGGTCCTACATCAGTAGGAAGGAATAATTAGCTCTAGACTGAATACCACCTCAGAGCTCTCTAACAAATTATAACAGCAAGATCTGAAAGGATCAAACTCTTTTTAAGTAACTTACCTACATAATATTTACAGGAATATTTACAGGAATCCACCCAATAGCAAGCATTCAACAAAATATCAAGTACCCAATAAGATAAAATTCACATTGTCTGGTAGGCCATCAGAAACTACCAGGTATACATATACCTCACTAAAGAAAGTATACATATACCAATGGCAAATAAGTACATGAAAAGATGCTCTACATCATATGACAGCAGAGAAATGCATCTTAAAACAATAATAAACACTATTACAATTGTAAAAACCCATAACATTGACAACAGCAAATGCTGGTGAGAATATGGAGCAACATGAACTCTTATTCATTGCTGGTAAGAATGCAAAGAGGTACTCTGCATTGGAAGACAGTTTGGGTGGTTTCTTACAAAGCTAAATATGCTCTTACCATATAATCAAGCATTCATGCTCTTTGGTATTTACCGAAAGGAGGTGAAACCATGTCCACATAAAAACCTTCACAAGGATGTTAATGACATTTTTATTCATGATTGCCAAAACTTGGAAGCAACAAAAGAGCAACGAAGATATCCTTCAGTAGGTGACTGAATAAACTGTGATACCGCTAAATAATGGAATACTATTCAGCACCAAAAAGAAATGAGCTATCAAGTCATAGAAAGACATGGAGGAACTTTAGCTGTATATTACTAAGTGAAGGGAGCCAATCTGTAGAGGCTACACACTGTAAGGTTCCAACTATACTGCATTCTAGATAAGGCAAATGTATGGAGAGAGTAAAAGATCAGTGTTTGCCAGGGGTTTGGGGAAGGGAGGAATAAATAATCAGAATGCAGAGGACTTTTAGGCAGTGAAAGTATTCTACATGATACTATACTGGTGGATACATGTCATTATACATTTATCAAAAGCCACAGCATATACAACATCAAGAGTGAACTCTAATGTCATCTATGGACTTAGGGTCAACATAGGTTCATCAGTTTAAAAACATACCACTCTGATGGGCAGGTTGATAATAGGGGAGGCCATGCCTATTGGGGGACAGGGTGAAATCTCTGTACCTTTCTATCAATTTTGCTGTGAACTTACTGCTCTAAAAAAAATAAGTCTTTTTAAAAACCCCAAACTACCAGGAATGCAAAGAAGCAGGAAAACATGACCCACAGTGTGAAGAATAATCAAACCACCTTCAATGGATGTGGTAAGTGGCACAGATGTTAGAATCAGCTGACTAAGCCATCAAAATAGTGGCAATAAGTATATGCCTTAAATTCAAAAAGTTAAGAAGAGACATGGAATATATATTTAAAAATGAATCAAACTTCGAAAGACAAAAATGGCAATGTTTGGTAGAAAAATTAAACTGGCAGGGATTAACAACAGACCTGACATTGAAAGAGCAAATATTTGTGAAGGTGAAGACAGAGCAACAGAACATAACCAAAAGGAAACCCAGAAAGGAAAATTTTAAAAAGTGAACAGAGCATCAGTGGGCTAGCCCAAATCTGTGTGTCTTCAGAGCCTGTGTCCTCTCTACTGTCCTATCATCTCACTTGCACATGATCTGTGACCCTCACCTGCTACAATCCGCATGCTGAGATGGTTACTCAGGATGACATGTACTGTGGAGCCCTAAGGCAGGATGTGTGTGATCGATTGTGTGTGGAGGGCACAGTCTATAGTCATCACCTTCCCTCTGCGAACATCAGATCTGGACTGAAATATATGCATAGATGTAAGAGTGTGTCCTCAGTACAAAATTCAGTCCAGTGCACGTTGCCACGGCTAAAACAATCAGAAACTAGGAATCACTGGAGTGGAGAAAAGAGCTGCTTTCACACAATAAATCCTTGTAAAAACCCAACCAGTTCTGAATTTACTCTTCACATATTAGTATGGCCCAAGGCATCTGAAAAACTAGCATCTAATTAAAGATAAAATAAAATTTTTACTATGGCCCACTACTCAACACATAAAATTCTTTTCCCATGAAAAGAGCTTACATTAATATGGCAATTAGCTCAACTATTTTTTTTTAAACGGAAAAGAGCCCTTGCTTCCTGTCTCCCTTCCAAGAGTATGTGGCAGAGTCTTGAGGCCCAGGGCATGGATGCAGCAACTGCTCGAGTGGCTGGCACCAGAGGTTTGGCATCGACTCAGCCACCATTAATTTATTCAATTGTCCAAACAAGGGATGGCATGGAATCACCAGGTCACAAAATTTAATGACTGGAAGGGACAGCAACAGATTATCAATCCATGATTGATGATCATTTTTGGCTGCCCCAAATTAATTCTCCCTTCCTAATTTACCCCAACTTTTTTAGGGGGGAGAATCAGCTCTTTTCCATGAAGTACAGTATGAGCACAAAGGGAGACCCAAGAGCAAGCCACTCTCTGGAAGCCAAAGGGACTAGGTCAGCCAGGGGTTGGGCATGTTATCTATTAAAAGTTGAGCCAGTGTTGGATAGTCTCCTCCGGGCAGTACATTTTGAATAAGTTATTCAATTGTTAAATGAATTGGTTGGAGATTGTTCATCATAGGGAAAGTGTGCTGACCAAAACTCAGACTCACTCACAAACTCTGAAAGATGACTTGGGTACCACTCAATCCCATGTATGCTCCTCAAGTCCCTCCCCAACCCCATGAGCCCCCCATGATCCTATCTTCATTGCACCTTTGAGCTAGGGTTAATAATTGTTCCTGCCTCAGGAGGATGTTATAAAGGGGAGTTAATACATGTGAACACAGTAAAGGATAAAAGTTAGCAATAACAACTAATAATAATAGTAATACTATTATTGTCATTATTATTTTATATTGTTTTACACTTATCACATTGGAGAAAATACCTATCACATGAGTTTATTTAAGACCAAATGCTACACTGTATGCCAAATGTATCGTTTAACCACACAGTGCTATACAAATTTGGGTGGTACGCATCATAAATTTGAAATATTTGGCTCAGGGAAACTGCTTTTACACTCCACTGATGGGATTCAGAGAATCCACAAGCCCCCCCCCCCTCCATAGCATGCAAAGCTGTATGAATGCGTGTACACGCATCTCATCTCTATATTAGGGGCAGAGGCTGGAGGAGTAGTCCACAGCCTTATTTGTCAGACTCCTAAATCCATACATTCCTCCAAAAGGATGCACAGCATTGTTGAAGTCCCTTTTGATCTTACCTAGTGCTCTTCTGAAATTCTCAGTCAGGACCCATAATGAAAATAGTATCCAAAGCAGCTGTTGCTCCAAGCAAATTTCTTGAACTTCCCCACATTTCAAGAACCTTCAAGATCCCAAAGCCAAGATGGGAGCCCCTCCCCCCAGAGTGGGTTGTGGCTCAATTACCAGCTGGCTGGCAGAAGAGGAAGCCAGCTCTGGTTACAGGCTGAAGCATCAGCGATAAAGGAGAGGTTTCTCCCCTCTTTTCCTTGCACCAGGAGTGGCTACTTCAAGGTGCTCTTTGAATAAAAACAATGTGAAAGGCTGCATTTCTAATATGGTTCCCCCCAAGCATTTCTGGATTAAGGCCGTGCTGGCATATAAAGATAACTTTAAAGTTTGAATAATGTGAGATGGGGTAGGGGTGGGGAAATGATGGACTGGAGTGGATCTTGCATCAGTACAGGGCTCAAAGTAAGGACAATTCTGGAGTTAATAAAAAGGCATTTCCTTTGCATGTGGTATCATGGGAAAAGGACCCAGGCTTTGCTACTCTCCAGCATTTTTCCACCCCTGTACCTCAGTATCCTCATCAGTCAAGAAAGGCATTTACAAAGAGTACTTATGGTTCCCTTCAGCAATAGCCTTCTGGAAATCAATGCAAAAATCCCACACTTTTATACATAAAAGGCCAAACATTTTACTGGATGTCAGTCACATTTGCCAGATATAAATCATGACAAATCTAAAGCAATAGAATCCAAAGTAATGAGTTTTTAACAGCATGGAAAATCTTCAGCATAGGCCCACACTCTGTCCACAGTCCTAACAGTTGAGCAGAACACATCAGCCCTTGCCAACAGACACTAAAGTGGAGGTTTCAAAAACGATAGGGAAGGTGAAAAAGGAGATCCTTTGACAGAGTTAAAATGATCACTACATATAGAAGAGAAAAGCCAAGAAAATTAAAACTTCACTTGTAAATAAAACTGGGCTATTTCATTATGAAAATAATGCCTGCAAATTTTTAAGTGATTTAATGTGAAACTCATTTCCCTTCTTAATTAAAAACCCAGACGATGTCACATATAATTTTAAAATGCCAAGTGGATGGGGAGTGTGAGAGGAACAAAGAGAAAAGATCCTCTCTTTTGAGGAATGTCTGGCCACCGAACTTACATCCCCTGAACTTGGCACATGTTCTCCGTACTCCTGTCCATGGAGTTTGCGATCTTTGGAGGTCTGCACTGCTTCATACCCCACAGGAGGCATAAAAGATGCAGCTTGAATGTCACCTCCTCAGCGAAGTCTTCCCTGACTTGCTGAGGAGTCACACCCTCCTAACTCCAGATTCCACATGGGCCATGATTCAGAGTGCTAGCTCATTTAGAGGCCAGTATGCTGGATCCAGGTTTCAGACACTCTCTGAAGAAATCCATAAGAGAACCCCATTCCTCTGAACAGACAAGCTCAGATAGTTTCAAGCACAGCTGCATGAACATAGTTCCCTCTCTGCATGGTGCAAACTGGGTGCTGGCTTATGGGTGGGCTACCTGTGATTTTTCATAAGGAATATGATATCATTCTTTGCCCTGAGCTTGTTTATATGGAATTGTGCACAAAATCAAAGCACCTTGATTGCTAATGGGAGCTAATTCAACGTAGTCCATGCTGGAACCTTGTTTGGCCGGACTCCTAAGTCCATTTAGCTGCACAACCAAGCTGGCTTTTTGTTGATGTTCTCTTCATAGTCTTTGTTTTAATATTCTGTTTGAGGTTACATTGTGAATAATGCTGTTCTTCTGCAGCATAAAACATCTAAACTCTTTTTTGTGTGCTCATATTTCTGCAACATAGAGCACCCCCATAACTTTAAGTGCATCACTGCACTTCTCTGAATTAGACCTGACATACTATTATGCAACAAAATTCTAACAATCTGCCCTTGAAGGTGTATTAAAAATCTAAAAAAATGCATGTCATCATCACCATTTGAAAAACACAAAGGAGACCACAGAACTAAGAGTCTCCATCAGTTATCAACTTGCAGTTCCAAAGTCTAGAGGCTTGCATATGACAGCAGTTGGCCAGAGCAGTACCTCTGGACTCCAGGGGAATCAGAACCACTTTGTCTTTGGGTTCACTCAGCATGCTAGTGCTAATGGTGTGCCACAGGCAGATTAACTCCCAGCATCTCCTGCTATGCTGAAATGGAGACCACAGAATGTCTGGCCTCAAGGTTGCCACAGCCTGCAACAAGCATGAGATGCTTCTAGGAGCAGGCTGTGTTAAAGATGCTGCTTGACAAGTTGACGTAAAAGAGGCTATAAATATGCCATTGGTTCCTGATGCTGGAAAATTCTTCCTGACATGAGAATGGTGTTTCTCACTGACGCTGAGAAAAGCACTTCAGATTAGTTTCAGGCTAGCTGAATCTTGATAGATCTCTCAGCCAAACTCTAGTAGAATCCTCCCCCCACGTAAGTGCCTTCAAAGCCTGTTATTTTTCTTTTGTGGCTCTTGGCCCTTATTAAGTAAATAATTCAATACTATTGGTCTCTCTCATGGGGCTGCAAGCTCCATGAGGGCAGAGATCATGTTTATGTTGTTCATAGCTCAATTCTCAGGTTACTAGCAGAATTCCCAACGTGTAATAGTCATTCAACAGCTATCTATGGAATGAAAAATTCCGAAAAATGCCCCAGCTTTCCTCATCCCAAACTCCTTCCACGGCCTTTATCCTCATCTCCTCTCTCTCCTGCCTCATGGATAGAATGCAACTAGCTCTAGGCACCTATTGATGATCCCAAGATTAAAAAATGCAATTGGAATACTTAACCTTGCTAGCATTTTGAATGCAAAATCAGCAGAGTTAGTGACACAGACACCAGACCCTAAATATTTCCATTTTCATAGGAAGAGAGATGAGCAGTGTTAGAGGCATGCTTATTACTTTTATGGCATTTATAATTTAATAAGAAAGATAAATCTAAAGAAATTATAATCAGCAGATATGGTCACACATAGAAAAGTACTTAAATGATGCAGAAAGAAGGATCACCTCAAGGAAATAGAAATATAAGAGATATGAAAATCACTGGCCCAGGTATATCTTATTAAAAGTTGCCTGGCTTAAGGCTATTTTACATTATTTTACATTTTTATGCTTTAAAGGGATCAAAATTGATTGTGATGAGTATGGTACAATTCCGACACTAATTCTAAATCTCTTGAATTTTAAGTGGGATCCAAGAATTTTATCTTCATTACTACTTAAACCAATTGCCCTTATTTCTCTCCAAGGCCTTGTTGTGGGTTAAATGTTTTTGTCCCCTCGAAAACTCATGTTGAGACTAAGTCCCCAGTGTAACAGTGTTGGGATATAAGGCTTAACAGGAGGTGTTTAGATCATAAGGGCTTCACTCTTAGGAATGCTATATAAGTAAGGCTTGCAGGAGAGGATCCATTCTCTTCCATCCCTCTACCATGTGAGAACACAATGCTTCTCCTCTCTGGAGGATGGTGTTGAAGGTGCCATATTAGATGCACAGACTGGCCCTTCAACAAAAACTGAACCTGCTGGTGACTTAGTCTTGGATTTCCCAGCCTCCAGAACTGTTAAAAATAAATCTCTGTTCTTTATAAATTGCCTAGTCTCAGGCATTCTGTATAGAAGTTCAAAACAGACTAAGAGAGGCCTTCAGAGAGGTTACGGAGATGCAGGAAATTCCTCATTAATACAGAGGCTCTTTGGAGGTATAAAGTGGGTTCTCCACATAGCCATTGAGTCAGCCCTCTAGCCAATTCATACTCAATGAGTATCTGCTACCAGGCACAGCTTAAGAATTGTAAACTCATGGTAATTAGTTCAACATAACCATTCCATAAGGTATACATCACATTGTATACAATAAGGATATAGTAATATCAATGGGAGATGATTCTTGAACCCCTTCAGATAACAAAATCCAAAGATGCTCAAGTCCCTGATATAAAATGTCATAGTATTTGCATATAACTTACACACGTCC
>PVJS01036871.1:0-20221 GCA_004027185.1 Glis glis | reverse complement strand
TTTTTTTTTTTTTTTCTTCTATACTGGGGCTTGAATCAGCTTTGCACATTAGGCAATTGTCTACCACTGAGCTACATCCCTAGTCCCCCTGACCCCACTTTGTTGTGTGTGTGTGTGTGTGTGTGTGTGTGTGTGTGGTACTGGGGATTGAATCCAGGGGCATTCTACCTCTGAGCTACATCCCCAGCCCTATTTTATTTTATTTCTTTTTATTTTGTGTGTGTGATACTGGAGATTGAACCCAGGGACATTCTACCTCCAAGCTACACCCCCAGCCTATTTTTTGTTTTAAAACAGGGTCTTTCTAGGTGGCTGAGAGTCTCACTACTTGCTGAGGCTGCCCTCGAACCTGTGATCCTCCTGTCTCAGCCTCCCAAGTACTGGGATTACAGGTGTGGGTCACCACGCCCGGCTCTGACACCACTTTTTACAAAAAGGGAAACTAATACCCTCAGAGTGAAAGATCACCTGGGCACACAGCTAGGGACAGGGCTTCTCCTCTGGTTGCTTTCACATGAGCTTTAGTAGCTTTTCAAAGTATTGCCCCTTTGGCCTCCCTCACCTTGCAGGTGGGTGGCTGGACTGGCGTTCTCTAAACTGGCAGTGGTTGGGGGATTCAAACTTCAGGTAAAAATGAGGGCCCAACCGCCCCAACTACCCCGTCCTGACCCAGAGTGGGATCAGGGCCCATCGCACATGATGACCTTGCCAGCCAGCTCCAAACACTGAGACTCTTTATCTAACACTTGATGCTCTGATAGGGCCACAGCTCAGCCTGGAGCTCCCATCCCTGCAGGCCTCCCCTCCCCCGTGGCACCATCTCCTCCAGTCAAACATGACTCAGGTGAACACTTCGTACACCAGCCTGGAGCCACACTCCTGGTACATGGCCCGGGTCATCCAGTCGCATTGGAAGGAATGCAAGGAGGCCACCATGGAGCCTCCGGTCCACACAGCCGTGCCACGCCCGGGCTTGGCCACCAGGTGGGGCCGTAGGGTCGGGTAGCCATGCCGCCGGCACTCTGCCTCCAGCTCCAGGTCCAGGCGCTCAGCGAAGCCGGGGAAAAGCGTGGAGCCGCCAGCCAGCACCACGGTATTGGCCAGCCGTTTCCGCAAGGTTGCGGGCACCTTCTGCAGTGCCCGGAAGGCCAGCGCGGGCAGCCCTGGCTCAGCTTGGCCTAGCAGACGCGGCTGGAAGATGGGTTCAGGGCAGCAGAAGCGCTCGCTGGTGAGGCACACGGAGCATCCATTATCCATACAGAAACTGGCCGGCTGGTGGCGGGCAGGGTTACGGAGATCGCCCTCGAAGTCCAGCGACACGTAGCAGCAGCGCTTCTTAAGCTGTGTGATGGTCTTGCGAGGCAGCGCCTGCGGCTGCAGGCCGGGACACGCTGCCACCAGCAGGTTTCTCAAGTAGCGCGACAGGGCGCTGCCTGCCACGTCCAGCCGGAAGGTGGCCTGGTGCCACGAGTGACCCGCGTAGATGGGCGTGGCGTGGCACACGCCCGCGCCCGCCTCCACCGCCAGCCCGCTGAGCGCGCCCGAGGAGCAGAGCGCCAGCAGCGCGGTGCTCGCCATGTGGCACGCGGGCACCGCCAGGGCCTCGAACAGCAGCTCGGCCACCTTCTCCCGGCTCCCCGGCGGCGCCGACGGCGAGTCGCTCAGCAGCACGGGCCACTGCTCCGGCAGCACCCGCAGGCCGCCCACCAGCAGGCGCTCCCACAGCCCCTCCAGCGCCTCCCAGTCCACGACCACGCCGTGTTTGATGGGGTGCGCCCGCGCCACGCCACCCGCCAGCTCGCAGCCGGGCGCGCCGGGCAGCACCGGCCGGTCCCAGCTGGGGACCAGACTGGAGCTCTTGAGCACTACGCGCGGCCGGTCCTCGCCCGCGAAGCCCGCCTTGGTGAAGCCGGAGCCCTGGTCCACCACCACCGCCACGCGGCCCGGCGGGCGCACGCGGCGGCTCCCGGCCCCCGACGCCACCTTCGGGCCCCGCCCGAGCCTGGTCGCGCCTGCTCGGCCGCCGGGGCCTCAGCCTGCCCTTGTCTGGGCTGGGTACGGTCCCCGCAATTCGTGGCTTCTCCCTCCGGGCGGAGACCCACTCCTTTTCTGCTCGTAGCTCCGCCCTAGGTCTGAGGCCCCACCTTTGGCTCCGGTGTCGGCCGCTCGTCTCGCGGGTGTCCAGCAGCTTCTCGTCCTCGGGCTCCTGGTCCGGCCTCCTCCAGACTCGCTTCTGCCGCGCGGCTGAACGATCCGGAGGGTCGACCCAAATCGTTTTAGGTGCCCAGAAGCTGCGGGGAGGAGCAGAGCTCTGGGCAAGGCCGTCGAGACATAGAGCCTCCCTTGGGGACCTAGGAGACCCGGCCAGCCCTCAAGCCCCAGTCTCCTGACACCTCTCACCTGGCTTGGCCAAAGAAGTTCCTGGTTGGAGGTGGGAGAGGATGGTCAGAGAAGAACGAACGTGGATTGGACTCATTGTGACCTCAGTCCTCAGCACTGGCTGCACGCCTACAGCGCCCTCCCCCCACGAAAACTTCCAGTACCTATCATCCTCCTGACTGGACCAAGGGCAAAGATTTGGGTATCCATGATCCAGCCTCAGCTGCCCAGCACAACCGGTCTTTCTCCAAACCACTTTCAATTGTCTGCTGTATTCTGGCAGATCTGTGGCCCTTTTACTCCCAATGCTAAAGAGAAAGCTAGAGAAAACTCTTTTGGGGGGGGGGATTGAACCCAGGATCATTCTACCTCTGAGCTACTCCCCCAGTCCTTTTTATTTTGAGACAGGGTCTAAGTCGCTGAAGGTCTTGCTAAATTGCTGAGGCGGGCCTGGAATCTTCCATCCTGAATGGCCCAGGCAACCCAGCAGGGGCCCCACCTGAGTTTGTGGCTCAGTTTTGAAGCTCACTGTGCAACTCTGAGCAAGTCCTAATCTTTCTCTGTGATATTTCTTCCAAAATGTAGTAATAATCCTCACACAGAAGAAAGAAGCCACTTCTTGTCTCTGCAGAGCCTCGTTATTCTCAGGATCATTTTGGTTGCAAGTAGAAGACTCACTCAGATGAACTTAAGCTAAATAAGGATTTTATTACAGGATCTTGGATGATTTATGGATACCAGAGGCAAGGAAGAAGTCATATTTCAGGGACGGGGTCTGACCAGCAGGGTGATGGGGAATCCAGGATGTGTACTGTATTGCATTGTGTTTTTATTCTTCTGAAGACTGGCTTTAGCCATTATATGTTCATGTAGAAAATCTGGTCTCTTAGAGCTTTGCCGGGCTTGGTGGTGCATGTTTGTAATCCCAGTACTTGGGAGGCTGAGACAGGAGGATCACAGGTTCATGGCCAGCCCCAGCAACTTGTGAAGCCCTCCCCAACTTAGTGAGACTGTTTCTAAATAAAGAATAAAATAGGGCTGGGGGTGTAGCTCAGAGATAGAATGCTCCTGGGTTCAATTCCTGGTACCACCAAAAAAAAAAAAAGAGTACTGATGTAGAGCTTCGGAATTACAGTCTCAGAGAAGGGACTGATAGGGCCAGCTTGTGCCAATCACACACAGAGGAGCATGAGTGACCTGGACAATAGAATTGAGTCTGATCTCACGATGCATAGGGGCAATACTATGGTCATGCCACCTCAAGCCTGATTCAGGCCTTGTGGAGGGGATGTCAATTTTGTTGCTAGTGACAAAAGTCTATATTTATTTTTTTGGTACTGGGGATTGAACCCAGGGGCATTCTACCTCCAAGCTACACCCCTAACCTGATTTTATTTCTTATTTGGAAACAGAGTCTCACTAGGTTGCTGAGAGCCTTGCTAAGGTTGCCAAGGCTGGCTTTGAACCTGTGATCCTCCTGTCTCAGCCTCCCAAGTACTGGGATTACAAGCGTGCGCCACCACGCCTAGCCTAAAAGTCTATCTTTAGCAGAAGCTAGGCCTATAGCTCTAGTGACCTAGGTTGCCCTGAGTGTCACCAGCGTGTGGCAGGAAGGCTGCAGGTTTGTCAGGTCTGGGTGGTTTTAGGGTCTGGAGCTGCGTTTGGGATCAAGAGATGAGTTCAGAAGCAGGTGGCTCCTGCCCCAAGTGTCCTGGACCACTTGTGAGTGATGCAGGGAATGAGCCCCACACGGAGATAAGTGCCAGTGTGGGATAGAGCAGGGGCGTGGCCGGCCACTGAGGGGTCCTGACAGGGGAAGACTGAGGCTGGAGAGCTAGGCCCGCATATCCCAGTGATAGGTTTGGGCTATTCCTGGAGGGCAGTGGAGAATCAGAGAGAATTAGGAGCAGGAGAGTGAACTGCCCTGGCAGATAAGTGGAAGAAAGAAGCCTTTGACTAAATGTGGGGAAGGGGATGGGACAGGCTAGACTGGGAGACAAGTGCCTAAATCCGACTGGGCTATCTTGAAGTCTGGGGGCTGAGTGCTTGAAAGTTAGGAGCACAATGGAGTAGGAGTGAGAGGTCAGAGGCTCAGGGATCCCAGCCCCTCTCCTCTGCGCTCCTGTGCAGAGTCTGAGCCTCAGGCCTGGCCCCATCTGACCCTGGGATGCTTGCTTTTCTTTCCCAGTGTGGTGCCTGTTTGCCTGGGACCTTCCCTTTGCCTAAGAAGGATTTCTGAATGCTGGGGACTCTTGGAGGCCTTTGTTGGAAACAAGGTCTCGCCTAGGGTGGCCAAGTCTGGGTTTGCCTAAGTCCGCCTCCTTTGGGCCTGCAGACCTGGCAGGATCTGACCGAGGTCTGGAATGTTGAGATGGGTCAGATTCTTGGGTCACCAGGAAGGGGAAGGCAAAAGACAGCCCTGGCTTCAGGCCTTGGCGGTGGCTTGGCCACCCTGTTCATCCCTGCCCCACCGACTCTGCGCGCCCGGGACAGACCTGGCGGCTGCGGGGATGCTACGCGCTCTTTATTGTGCCGAGCCCCGGGCGGGGGCCAGGCGGGGCGCTCAGGGCCGCGGGCGCGGGCAGCGGCGCCGCTTGCGGGGCTGCTCCTCGCTGGCGTCGGCCTCGCAGTCCGCCTCGCCGTCGGCCAGCAGGCGCGCGTACAGCCGCTGCCAGCCCTGCGCGGCCCTGGCCCCGACCCCGGCCCCGGCCCCGGCCCCCGGCCCGCCCGCCGCGCGGCGCCCCTCCTCCTGCAGCCGCGCGTCCAGCAGCAGCAGCAGGACCAGGATTTTCTTCATCTCTCTCTGGCGCGCGCCTTCGCGCCGCTCCGCGCCGTCGCCCGCCCCGCGCAGCATGGACGCCGCCGCCGGGGCGCGGGGCGCGTTCTCACCCGGCCGTCCGGGCCGCGCATCGGGGCCCGCCGCCGCCTCGGCCAGCTGCTGCCGCTTGTCCAGGGGGAAGAGCAGCACGATCTTGGTCTGGGGGTGGACGGGCGTGAGGGCCAGAGCGCGCCTGGGGCGCAGCCAGGACGCAGGGCCGCCCGCCTCCTCCCGGGCCCTCTCCTCCCGGCCTGGCTCCCAGGACTCTGCCCCTCTGTTCCCTGCACTACAGTCGTCCTGCTACAGCAGAGGTGCAGGGACCCCACTGTTCCATCAGGCCCCAAGAAAGCACGCTACTAGAGGTCGGAGACCTTGCCCGCTCACCCAGTACTCCGCCTGCCGGGTGGGAGCCCTCACCCACCCAAGCCGGGCAGCTGCGGAGGGTCCCTGCCTCCCCTTCCAGCCTTGGTGCCTGTGTTCTCACCCACCCGTCCCGGCCAAGGGGAAGAGTAGCACGTTTTGAGGCTGTGGTCTGGAGAGAGGGCATAAGGGAGCTCCCTGCCATAGCCCCAGTGGTACCAACTAGGGCTGCTTCCCCACACCTGACCTCCAGGACCTTTCACCCAGGTTGGGAGAACCCCCTCCTGCCCACCTGCTGGGATATCAGGTCTCTTGCACCTTCTAGTTTTTGGAATCTCTGCTGTCCCTTCTGGGCTTTTAGGGCCTGCACCCACCTGGACTCCTGGGACCCTGTCCTCTGCAGGGATTTTCTAATCCTTCTCACGCCCCTAGGACTTCTGCGCACAGGCCCAGACTCCCAGCACCCCTCCTGGCCAGGGCCCCTGCCCCACCCCACACTCACACTTGGCTTCTTTAGCTGGAGGTGGCTGAAGGATGGTCTCTGCTGGGCCTCCTCCGTGTCCGGTGGCCTCTCCTTGCAGGCCTGCTTGAGTGCTTTGGTCCTCTTGTGGGAACTGTTGTTTCCCATGGCAGGACTGGTCACCACTGGGGGCCACAGCCCATGCTCCTCTGCCTGCCCTCTGGCCCAGGGCCCTGGCTGGACCCTGCGGGAGAGGCCACATTGTGACCTCATGGTCTACCTCACCAGCTCCAGACTCTTCCAGAACCCCAGGCGAATGTGGGCTCCATTCCCTCTGTGACTGCTGGCCATGGTGTCCCAACTATGAACCGGGGCTGATGATCATAAGTGAAGCCATGCCCGGAAGGGGCTTAGTGCTGAGTAGAGAGGAATTTTTGTGGGTTTGGACTCTGGCCTTGCCACTAACTAGTTGTGTGGCCTTGGCCGAGATACTCAACCTCTCTAGGCCTCAGTCTTCTCGTCTGTAAGATGGGGTCAGTTATGGTTCCTGTACATTGTTAGGAGGGTTAAATTAAATTCTTGTAATAGTGCCTGACAGAGTGGGCGCTCGCGCCAGCCAGGTTCTTTGATTACAGGCAGCAGAAACTGACTGCTTATCTTGTGTACCAAAAGGGAATTTATCAGAGGGATTTCCTGTGGACAGAAACCACTGGGCATGGTGGTGCAAGTTTGTAATCCCAGTACATGGGAGAATGAGACAGGAGGATCGCAGGTTCGAGGACAGCCTCAGGAACTTAGTGAAACTCTCAGCAACTTAGTGAGACCATTTCCAAATAAAAAATAAAATAGGTCTGAGGGTGTAGCCCAGAGGTAGAAGGCCCCTGGGTTCCATCCCCAGTACCAGACAAAAAAAAAAAAAAAAAAGGAAATCACTGGCCTGAGAATGATAGGACCATCCTCCACTCCATTCCTCTCTCTCAGCTCAGAAGCCTGGCCAGGAGGTCCCATCTGGCACCTGGACCATGGCTCCCCAGGATCCACATCCTGGTGTGTGTGTGTGTGTGTGTGTGTGTGTGTGTGTGTGTGTGTGTTGGAGGCTGAGGATTCTCAGGACATCTGTGACTATTGGGGGGGGCACTGGGGATTGAACCCAAGGGCATTCTACCTCCAAGCTACAACCCCAGCACTTTTATTATTTTATTATTATTATTTTATTTTATTTTTTGGTACTGGGGATGGAACCCAGGGGCAGTTTACCTCTTAGCTACACGCCCTATTTTATTTTTTTTATGTTGAAACAGGGTCTTGCTAAGATGCCAAGGCTGGTCTCAAACCTGTGATCCTCCTGTCTCGGCCTCCCAAGTACTGGGATTACAAGTGTGTGCCACCATGCCTGGCTTTAATATTATTTTTTATTTTATTTATTTATTTATTTATTTATTTATTTATTTATTTATTTTGCGGAACTGGGGATTGAACCCAGGGGCATTGTACCTCTGAGCTACACCCCCAGCCCTATTTTTTATTCTTTATTTTGAAACAGGGTCTCACTAACTTGCAGAGGGCCTCACTAAGTAACTGAGGCTGGCCACGAACCCGGATCCTCCTGTCTCAGCCTCCCAAGTACTGGGATTACAAGCGTGCGCCACCATGCCCGGCTCTTTTTTCTTTTTTCTTTCTGAACTCAGGAGCATTCTACCTCTAAGCTACACGCCTAGCACTATTTCATTTTTTTTTTGAAACAGGGTCTCACTAAATTGCTGAAAGTCTCGATAAGTTGCTGAGGTTACCCTTGAGCATGTGATCCTCCTGTCTCAGCCTCCCAGATACTGAGATTACAGGCATGCACCACCATGCCTGGCTAGTAGTATGTTTGACAATAAAAAATGCAGTGGTTCTCCTGGTATTAAGAGCTTGTGTGCCAGGCACTGGCCCAAGTCCTCTGTGGGAATTAACTGAGGGGAGCCTTCCAGCAGCTCAGGGCGATAAGTGCTATAATTCCTGTTTTATAGATGAGGAAACCAAGGCACCAAGAGGTGAAGGTAGCTGGGGAGTCTGAGAATCCCAAGATAGGAAGCACAGGGCCTGGTGCACAGTCAACCTCCTTCCATCTTAGGAGGGGCTGGGGGAGGCTGGCGATGCAAAGCTGGTGTCTGTGTACAGTGACCTGGCTGTCTTGCATCTGTAACTCCTAGCAAAAAGCATGTAGTAAATTTTTATTGCTGGGTGAATGCACACATACACATGTAGCTTGTGGGTTCGGGGCCAGATGGTAAGTATGGGATCACATCACACCATCATTTTGTACTATGTATCAAAATTGGCCCTCGGATGCCTTTGACCACCACCCCTGAGGCCAGCTGCCTGGCTGTGCCTGGGGCCTCACTGGCTGTAGCAGAGCTGAAGGTGGTGGTCCCAACAAGGAAGAGGATTTGAGGTCCAGAAAAGCCCACATGCCGGCTGGCAGGTGCTCCCTGAGGGTTGGTCTCTCACCTCCCAGCAAGAGGCCAGGGCTAGACAAGGAGGGACCCAGGCCCTCCTCGCCCACTGAGTCTCGGTGTTCTCCTGCTTGTGCCAGGTCTGCATGCCCCGCTCTGAACACTTCCACTGTCGTGCTGATGGGCAGGAGGTGGCCAGCCAGGGAGGAGGTACCCAACTCTAAACGACATGCTCAGGGCCAGGAGGTGCTGACTGCTTCCCCTCTGTCCCCAGGAGTATGAGCAGGCCTCTAAGGTGGACCAGTTTGTGACACGCTTCCTGCTGCGGGAGACCGCGAGCCAGCTACAAGCCCTGCAGAGCTCACTGGAGGGGGCATCTGACACCCTGGAAGCCCAGGCCCGGGGCCTGCGGTATGTGAGGGCCCTGCCAGCCTGTGGGTCCAGTGTTTGAGTGCCCCTTGTTCCCGCATTCCAGGTCCCTTGGTGTCATCTCATTCTGTAGTTTGTTTGTTTTTTTTTTTTTTTTTTTTTGGTACTAGGAATTGAATCCAGGGGACATTCTACCTCTGAGGTATACCCCTGGTCCTATTTTATTTTTTTATTTTGAAACAGGGTCTGGCTAGGTGACTGAGAATCTCACTAAGTTGCTGAGGCTGTGCTCGAACCTGCGACCCTTCTGTCTCAGCCTCCCAAGTACTGGGATTACAGGCGTGCACCACCACACCCAGCTTCATTCTGTAGTTCTAGCATCTTGGAGCCTACATTCTTGGGCAGGGAGGCCATGAGCTGGTGAGAAGGGGTGACCAGCTAGAGGAGGCCTGCTTGTCCCACCCAGGCCCGCTCCTATCCTGGGAGCCAGTCCTTGGCCCTGGGTGTCTGGGGCGGTGAGCTGACCCTCCACTCCCCCTAGGTCAAATGAAGAGAATGTGGAAGTGCGGAGCAGGCCCCGTGGCGGCCGGCGGGCAGGACGCAGGGCCCTGAGGAGCGTCAGCTGGTCACCCACCTGGTCTCCTGGCATCTCTGACACAGGTGTGCCTGTGGCGGGGGTGGGGGGTCAGGGAGGCTTGGCTGCATAGGGTCCGGGGCAGATGCGGCACCCCGTCCCCCAGTGCCTGCTCCTCCACTGCTCCCTAGTTCTCCTGAGAAGCTCCCAGCCTTGGCCCACGCTGAACCCTTCCGGTCCTTACCCCCAGGGCAGAGCTCAGAGGCCGAGATGCAGTGGCAGCTCCAGGTCAACCGACTCCAGGAGCTCATAGACCAGCTGGAGTGCAAGGTGAGCGGCCCAGGGAGAACCTCCCTGCAGCTGCCCAAGCCCAGCACATGCTGGGGACTCAGCCCACGCTCTGTGTCCCTCACAGGCCCCGCGGCTGGAACCCCTGCATGAAGACCTCACCAAGGGTCCTGACTCGGTAGGCCAGGGAGGAGCAGGCCGCTGGGTGGCAGGGGCCAGGGTGCTCCCGAAGGAAGGGCCTTACAGGGCCGGGTGCCCACTGCCCTGGGCAGCGCACACGTGTCCCCTTCTCCAGGCCTGGCAGGCAGATACCGGCTTCTGGTCCTGCTCGTGACCCTGCAGAAACCACTGCCCCGCTCAGGTTCCCAACTCCCCCATTGCATATCTGACAGCCAGGTCTGCGGCAGTGGATGGAAGCTGGAGGGGACAGTAGGCAGTAGTGGCATGATGCAGAAGAAAGGGACAGTGGCTGGGTTAAGGCGGTCATTTTGGAGGCTGGAATCAAGGATGCTGGGGGCTTGTGGGCGGCAGGGCCCCAACCCCAGGGTGAGCCAGGTCTGGCCCAAGGCAGGCAACGCGGAGTCCTGCCCCGGCTGACTGGCTGCCTCCCTTGCCAGCATATCCTCGTGGTCCAGAGGCAGGTGCAGGTGGCAGAGGAAGCCCTGCAGGACTTCCACCGAGCCCTGTGCTGCTACGTGGACTTCACCAGGGCCCAGAGCCATTGTCTGCAGTGAGTCCCCAGCCAACGGGTGGGACAGCCGAGGTGGGAAGGGGGTGAGCAGAGAGGGTTGCCGGGCTGCCAGTCCCGGGCGGGGCTCCCATGAGACCCCAGCCGGTGGGTGGCAGTGGTGGCAGTCCCGGCCCGGCCTGGCCATCTCTTTGGTCCCGCAGTGTATCTGCCCAGAAGATGCCAGACAGCTCCTCCTTCACTCTGTATGAGTTCTGGCAGGATGAGCCCTCCTGGAGAAGGTACGAGAAGTGGTCTAGGGGCTGACTTTCAGTCTGGTCCCTGGGTGGGTCAGGCCTGGGTTCAAGTCCTGCTCTCCCAATCGCTGGCCATGTGGCCTCAGGTGAGTTACCTGACCCAGGTGAGCCCCAGTGTTCTCCTTTCCAAATGGGGGCTACAGTGTGGCTTCCCGTGGGCTAAATTGAGATAATGGGTAGAGATCTGAATGCAGGCTGGGCAGCTCAGTGGTGGTGCAATCCTCAGTACTGCAAAACAAACAAAAAAACCTCACAGCCAAACATGGTGGCACACGCCTATAATCCCAGTACTTGGGAGGCTGAGACAGGATTGCAGGATCGAAGCTAGCCTTGGCAACTTAGTGAGACTTGCAGCAACCTATTGAGACCCTGTTTCAAAACAAAGAAAAATAAAAAGGGCTGGGGGTGTAGTTCGGAGGTTGCATGCCCTGGGTTCAATCCCCATGACCAAGAAGAATAGGCTGCAGTACCAGGGACATAGTAGGCACTCAATGAGCGAATAGCATTGTCATTGTGTGCTACATCCTGTGCCAAGTGCCTTGCATGACACTTCAATTCTCACAGTGTCCTAGTGAGGAAATAAACATTTTGTCCTCATTTCACAGAGGAGAAAACTGAAGCTCAGAGCGGTTACAGGGAAAGCAGGACGGTTATCCGGGCAGCAGGACGGGTGGGGGCGGGGAGACCCAAGAACAGGTGCCCCCATCTTGGAGCAGATGGCTCCAGCCTCGGTTCCCTCCACGCCCTCCCAGGCACCAGCAGTCACCCTGCAGCAAGGCCTTCCAGCGCATCCTCATCGACCACCTGCAGGTTCCGGACACCCTCACCACTGTGTTCTTCCCAGGTGTGCTGCGGCCCCTGCCCCTGGGACACGGGAGGGCGGGGAGCCCCTGATGGCTCCTGACCCCAACCTCTGACCCACAGCCTCCTGGTGGATTATGAATAATAACTGAGCCTGACCTGCTTGAGCCAAGGACCCTGAGGCCTGTCTCCTTCTAGAGCCTTCTGCGCTGGTCAACTCAGCACCAAGACCAAGGACCCTGCCTCCTCCTGGATCTGGAGCCTGGCCCGCTGGGGGAGGGTTAGGGTTAGGGTTAGGGTTCAGCCCAGGGGTCAAGGACTGGGTTGCTTGCTTTCTTTTTATTTATCAGTGTATTTTATCATTTGTAGCTTCGACCTCCAAGGCACCTGGGCCTCCACCAGGCTCTGGAGGGTTCTCTCTGCCCCTGCCTTGCTGTGTGAGACAGGCAGGTCCCTTCCCGCTCTGGCTGCCTGGTAGTGTCCTGCTCTCTTACTGCTGTCAGGGGTCAGGCTTCTGTTCTTCCCCAGCCAGGCGCAGAACCAGGACTGATGCTCAGGGACCCCTGACCCCTCAAACCTTAACCCCTGAGGTTGGGCCGGATCAGTCTTCAGTGTGGGGTAAGGACTGGGTGTCCCTCTTGGGCTAGCTCCAGACTCTTCCAGCACCCATGGCTGCACTGGAGACCTCTGGAGGATCCTGGGTTGGTCCGCATGTCATTTGCATATCATTTGCATGCTCATACTCTAGCCATTCTCAGGGCACTATGGGAAGCCCCAAGGTGACCTTGCCAAGTAGCAATAATTTGGGCCTAGAGTCACTTGTTGCCCCCAGAGGCCTCTGTTGGACCCAGCTCAGAGGCAATAAAGGCAGTGGTTACCTCTCGCATGGCCTCCTCGCTTTCCCTGGGTGGGGCCAGGACATGGGGCCCTGTGCCTCCCTGACCAGACACTCAGGGCAGGAAACCTGTCTTTAAAATCAGCCCATTCCATCCAGGCTTGGTGACGCACACCTATAATCCCAGTACTTGGGAAGCTGAGACAGGAGGATCACAGGTTCGAGGCGAGCTTTGGCAATTTAGTGAGACCCTGTTTCAAGATAAAAAATAAAAGACCGGGCGTGGTGACACACGCTTGTGATCCCAGTACTTGGGAGGCTGAGACAGGAGGATCCTAGGTTCGCAGCCAGCCTCAGCTACTTAGTGAGGCCCTCTGCAACTTACCAAGACCCTATTTCAAAATCAAAGAATAAAATAGGGCTGGAGGTGTAGCTCGGAGGTAGAATGCCCCTGGTTTCCATCCCCAGTACCACAAAAATACATACATACATACATACATACATAAAATAAAAAATAAAAATAAAAATAAAATAGGGCTGGAGGTGTAGCTCAGAGGTAGAATGCCACTGGGTTCCATCCCCAGTACCACAAAAATACATACATACATACATACATAAAATAAAAATAAAATAGGGCTGGAAGTGTACATTGGAGGTAGAATGCCCCTGGGTTCAATCCCCAGTACCACATACACACACACACCAAAAAATCAGCTCATTCCTATAGGTGGGTATGGTGGTGCAAGACTGTAATCCCAGCTACTCAGGAGGCTGAGGCAAGTTCGAGGTTAGCCGGGGCAATTTAGTGAGACCCTGTCTCAAAATAAAAATTAAGCCAGGTGTGGTGGCGCACGCTTGTAATCCCCAGTACTTGGGAGGCTGAGTCAGGAGGATCGCAGGTTCGCGGCCAGCCTCAGCTACTTAGTGAGACCCTGTTTCAAAATAAAGAATAAAATAGGGCTGGGGGTGTAGCTTAGAGGTAGAATGCCCCTGGGTTCAATCCCCAGTACCACACACACACACACACAAAGGCTGGGGTGTAGTTCAGCAGTAGAGTGCTCTGGGATCAACTCCCGGCAACACACACACACACACACACACACACACACACCCCAGCAGCAGATGCTCACCTGGAGCTTCCACACCTGTAGGGAGAAGACATCGCAGTTAAGGCCTTTGCACCTCCACAGACTGGTTCTGGGGTCCTGCCTGGGAAAAGGGAGTGACATCCCCTTGTGGGGGTTCCAGCTTTACCCCACATAGATCCTTCTCACGATCCTAGAAAGCTTGGCGGGATTCCTGTGGGAGGACCTGTCCCCAGACAGGACCTCCCTGCCACATCTGTTACCATCTTTGTCACCTGACACAGAGTGGATCCAGAAAAGTGGCCAAGTCAGAGGGACCAGCCACATGGGGCCCTCCTGAGGGAAGGGACCGGGTGGTGACCTGTAGGTCCACTTAAAGAGGTTCTATCTGGGGAGGCACGTGGCGCCTAGAGCACAGGCTGCGTCTGAGCTGGTCTGGGGTGTCGGGGTGGGGAATCTTCCAGGCAGACGCAATGGCTCATTCAGGCTCTGAGGGCGAGGAGAGCTAAGAGGAGCCTCGCAGCAGGGCTGAGGCCAGGGGCGAGGGGACAGCGGCCTGGGGCACAGCTGGAGGAGTTGGGTTCAAGCCAGGTCTGATGGGTGCTGGGTACCACCAGAAAGGCGGCTTGCGTGGTACAGCTTGGGGCGCAGGCCCAGGCCTCCAGACAGGGTCTTCCCTTGTGGTCCTCCCCTGGTGCCCCTGCAGGAGGCGGTTTCTCCCACCAGCCTGGTTGCCCAGGCCAGGACCCATTGCAGGGGTCCCGGTGACTTCTAGAACATGCTGCCAGCCTCTGCACCATGTGGGGTCCAGGGCTGGCTTGGGGAAGGCTGTCCCCCCGCGCTCAGTATCAGTGTGTCTCCTTGTTAGAGGAGAAGCCTGTCCAGGGAAGAAATCCTGTCTTCAGTCCTGTGCTGTAATTCCACAAAAACAACAAGGAACTCCTCCAAACTGAGCTTCCTGTTGCCATCTTTATTTTTTATTTTTTGGTACTGGGGGTTGAACCCAGAGGCATTCTACTTCCAAGCTACATCCCTAGCCTGATTTTATTTCTTATTTGGAAACAGGGTCTCACTAGGTTGCTGAAAGCTAAGTAGCTGAGGCTGGCTTTGAACCTGCAAGCCTCCTGTCTCAGTCTCCCAAGTACTAGGATTACAAGTGTGTGCCACCATGCTCGACTCTGTTGCCATCTTTAAACAATGATGCTGAGCTGGGTGTGGTGGTGCATGCCTGTAATCTCAGTACTTGGGAGGCTGAGACAGGAGGATCACAGGTTTGAGCACAGTCTCAGGAACTTAATGAGACTCTCAGCCACCTAGCAAGACCCTGTTTCAAAATAAAATAGGGCTGGGGGTGTATCCCAGAGGTACAATGTCCCTGGGTTCAATCCCCAGTACCACAAAAAACCAAAACAAATAAACTGATGCTGGAGCCTCCCGCTGAGGGGCACCTCCTTAATTTGGTGTGTCAGGCAGCTCACTGTGCATGTTCTGAGTTTACACTTTCACTTTGTTTTTTTGTGGTACTGAGGATTGAACACAGGATCATTCTATCTCCAAGCTACACCCCCCCAGCCCCAGCCCTTTTAATGTTTTTTTTTTGTGTGTGTGGGGGGGTACTAGGAATGGAACCCAGGGGCATTCTACCTCTGAGCTATACCCCCAGCCCTATTTGATTCTTTTATTTTGAAACAGGGTCTCACTAAGTTGCTGAGGCTGGCCACAAACCCATGATCCTCCTGCCTCAGCCTCCCAAGTACTGGGATTGCAAGCTGGTGCCACCACGCCCGGCATGTTTTTTTTTTTTTTTTTTTTGCGGTACCAGAGATTGAACCCAGGGGTGTTCTACCTCCGTGCTACACCCCTGGCCCTATTTTTTATACTTTATTTTGAAACCGGGTCTCACAAAGTTGCGGAGGGCCTCACTAGGGAGAGAGAGAGACAGGGAGACAGGGAGAGAGAGAGAGAGAGAGCTGAGCCTGGCCACGAACCCGGATCCTCCGGTCTCCGCCTCCCAAAGTACTGGGATTACAAGCATGCGCCACCACGCCCGGCCACATGTTTTTGTTTTGAAACAGGGTCTTGCTAGGTTGCTGAGAGTCTTGCTACATTGCTGAGGCTGACCACGAACCTGTGATCCTCCTGTCTCAGCCTCCCAAGTACTGGGATTACAGATGTGTGCCACCACGCCAAAAATTTATTTATTTTGGGGTACTGGGGACTGAACCCAGAGCCTCACACGTTAGGCAAGTGCTCTACCATTGAGCCATGTCCCCAGCTGTCGTTCACACTTTAATAAGACTGCTGGGTCCTCCATCCATGGCTGAAGGTTTGGCACTGCTGGGAGGATTCTGCAGGGTCCGGGAGGGCCTCAGAGATGACCATTTGGTTTGAGTCTTGACAGAGAAGCAGGGGTCCGGATGAACTGGAGGGAGGGGCAGGGACCACACCATGCAGGGGGCTGCAGGAGGGAACTTCGAGTGTAAGGCTGGTGAGCTGGAAGTCCAGGCCCTGGGAGCTGCAGTGCTGCCACGCAGTTAGGAGGAGCCAGACGGGGCCACTGGTGGGGGCGGGGTGGGGGTGGGTGCCTGCTCTCACATGCCCAGGTTCATCTCTGTCTTGCCATCCCCACTGTAACACACGTGCCCAAGGCCCCACTCCGGAAGTTTGTGACAGCAGTTCCAGTAAGCTTCTGTCTTCACTCTGAGCCATTCCTTGTCAAGCAGCAGCTGCAGGAGGCTGCCAGAATGTTGTCATGGTGACCACATCCCTATGGTCAAGACACTTCAATGGCCTCCACTTTCTTCAGCATCAAGATCAAGTTTGTAGCAACTTAGTGAGACCCTCAGCAACTTAGTGAGACCCTGTTTCAAAATAAAAAATAACCTGGGTATGGTGGCGCACGCTTGTAATCCCAGTACTTGGGAGGCTGAGACAGGAGAATTGCAGGTTTGCGGCCAGCCTCAGCTACTTAGTAAAGCCCTCGGCAACTTAGTGAGAGCCTGTTTCAAAATAAAGAATAGGCCAGGTGTGGTGGTACACGCTTGTAATCCCAGTACTTGGGAGGCTGAGACAGGAGGATCCGGGTTCGCGGCCAGCCTCAGCTACTTAGTGAGGCCCTCCGCAACTTAGTGAGACCCTGTTTCAAAATAAAGAATAAAAAATAGGGCTGGGGGCATAGCTCAGAGGTAGAATGCCTCTGGGTTCAATCCCCAGTACTGCAAAAAACAAAACAAAACAAACAAACAACAACAACAAAAAGAAATAAAATAGGGCTGGGGATCTAGCTCGCCTTATCGAGACACGCAGGCTCCATTCAGGGTGCTGGGGACAAAGATGAACCTTCAAGAAATCACAGATTGGGAGAAAAACAGGTTGAAGGCAGCCTTTTTTTTTTTTTTGTGGTACTGGGGATTGAACCCAGGGGCATTCTACCTCTGAGCTACACCCTCAGTCCTATTTTATTCTTTTTTTTTTTGCGGTACTGGGGATGGAACTCAGGGGTATTCTACCTCCAAGCTACACACCCCCTCCAGCTCTATTTTTTATTCTTTATTTTTTTGCGGTACCGGGGATTGAACCCAGGGGCGTTCTACCTCCGCGCTACACCCCCGGCCCTATTTTTTATACTTTTATTTTGAAACCGGGTCTCACGAAGTTGCGGAGGGCCTCACTAAGTAGAGAGAGAGAGAGAGAGAGAGAGAGAGAGAGAGAGAGCTGAGGTTGGCCGCGAACCCGGATCCTCCGGTCTCCGCCTCCCAAAGTACTGGGATTACAAGCGTGCGCCACCATGCCCGGCTTATTTTTTATTCTTTATTTCGAAACGGTCTCACTGAGTTGTGGAGGCCTCACTAAGTAGCTGAGGCTGGCCGCGAACCCAGATCCTCAGGTCTCAGCCTCCCAAGTACTGGGATTACAAGCGTGCGCCACCACGCCCAGCTAAAGGCAGCCGTATCTGTAGCGGCCTCCTGGGTGTGGGGCTCTGTGCCACCGGCGAGACCCATATGATCAGCTAGGACCCTCGCAACCATGCAGTGACATATCATCGCTAGCTTCCCCAAGTTACGGAAGAACAAGCTCAGAGAATAAGGCCTTGCTCTGGTCACAGCAGGGATGCACTCTCTGGCACCACTAATTATTTGCCACTGGGTATGAGAACAGAGAAAGAGAGAACGAGGGGTGGGGCCCCCTCTGGTAGTAGAAACAAGCTCTGGCTGGGGGAGGAAAGGGCAGCTATGACAGAAAGAGGAGCGAGGCCAGGTCCTGGGCCTGTGGAATGGCAGGTGGGGCAGCAAGGAACACCCAGCAGGGGTAGGGGTGGGCCCTAGGAAGGCAGGATAGGGAGGGAGGCTGAATCCTGATCACTTCTGGAACTCCCTAAGATGTACCCAGAGAGCCGGGCATGGTGACACACGCTTGTAATCTCAGTACTTGGGAGACTGAGACAGGAGGATCACAGGTTCGCAGCCAGCCTCAGCTACTTAGTGAGGCTCTCAGCAACCTAGTGAGACCCTGTTTCAAAATGAGTAAAATAGAGCCGGATTACAAGCGTGGCTTGTAATCCCAGTACTTGGGAGGCTAAGACCGGAGGATCCGGGTTCGCAAGCAGCCTCTGCAACTTAGTGAGGCCCTGTTTCAAAAGAAAGAATAAAAAATAGAGCTGGGGGGTATAGCTTGGAGGTAGAATACCCCTGGATTCAATCCCCAGTACTGCAAAAATAAATAAATAAATAAAAGAATATAATAGGACTGAGGTTGTAGCTCAGAGGTAAAATGCCCCTGGGTTCCATTCCTGGTAAAACACACACACATACACACACACACACACACACACACACACACACACACACACGCAAAGCAGCACTTGAGAAAAATTTTATTAAAAAAATAGCCAGGTTATGGTGGTGCACGCTTGTAATCCCAGTACTTGGGAGGCTGAGACAGGAGAATTGCAGGTTCATGACCAGCCTCAGCTAATTGAGGCCTCCACAACTTAGTGAGACCCTGTTTCAAAATAAAGAATAAAAATTAGGGCTGGGGGTGTAGTTTGGAGGCAGAATACCCCTGGGTTCAATCCCCAGTACTGCAAAATAAATAAATAAATAAATAAATAAATAAATAAATAAATAAATAAAATAAATTCGGGCGTGGTGGCGCATGCTTGTAATCCCAGTACTTGGAAGGCTGAGACAAGAGGATTGCAGGTTCATGGCCAACCTCAGCTACTTAGTGAGGCTCTCCGCAACTTAGTGAGACCCTGTTTCAAAAATAAAGAAAAAAAAATAGGGCTGGGGTGTAGCTTGGAGGTAGAATGACCCTGAATTCAATCCCCAGTACTGTCAAAAAGAAAAAAGAAAAGAAAAGAAAAGAAAAAAGAAAAAGATGTACCCAGAGAACATTAGCTGAGATCATGGGGAAGAAAGGCAGGCTTAGAAAAAGTTGATTCAAGCCAGGTGTGGTGGCGCACGCTTGTAATCCTGGTACTTGGGAGGCTGAGACAGGAGGATTGCAGGTTCAAAGCCAGCCTTGGCAATTTAGTGAGGCTCTCAACAACCCAGTGAGACCCTGTTTCCAAATAAGAAATAAAATAGGGCTGGGGGTGTAGCTCGGAGGTAGGATGCCTTTGGGTTCAATCCCCAGTACCAAAAAAAAAAAAAAGAAAGAAAAAGAAAAGAAAAGTAAAGGTTGATTCAAAGCCGGGTGGTGGCGCATGACTTTAATTCCAGTACTTGGGAGGCTGAGACAGGAGGATCGCAGGTTCTCGGCCAGCCTCAGCTACTTAGTGAGGTCCTCTGCAACTTAGTGAGACCCTGTTTCAAAATAGAGAATAAAAAATAGGGCTGGGGGTATAGCTTGGAGGTAGAATGCCCCTTGGTTCCATCCCACTACCACAAAAACAAAAAGAGAAGAAAGAAAAATAAAATAGGGCGGGGGGTGTAGTTTGGAGGTAGACTGCCCCTGCGTTCAATCCCCAGGATGAAGGGAGGAAGGAAGGAAGGAAGGAAGGGAGGGAGGGAGGGAGGGAGGGAGGGAGGAAGGGAGGGAGGGAAAGGTTGATTCACAGAGGAAGGCAAAAGTAGCCAGGGTATTACCCTGGATAAGTACCTGGTTAGAGGATGGAGGCGTCAGAGGCAGCGGGCCAAGCTCAGTCCACCAGAGGGCGCCCTGCACCTGGTAATGAAACCAA
Source organism: Glis glis (assembly GCA_004027185.1). Classification (NCBI taxonomy): domain Eukaryota; kingdom Metazoa; phylum Chordata; class Mammalia; order Rodentia; family Gliridae; genus Glis; species Glis glis. Next base: position 646 of record PVJS01036871.1, on the reverse strand, counting down.
GGGAGGTGTGGAGCGTGGTTTGCTAATGGTTCCCCAGCCCTCTTGGGAGGTAGGAAGGGAGGGAGGCAGGCTGAGGACATCTAATTCACTATCCTGAAATACCAGCCATCAGAAACAAGCACAGAGGGGCAAGGTGAGTTTAGATCGCTGAGTTTGCTCGTCCTGAGGTGATATCTCAGGGCAATTATTTCCCTTCAAGTCATTTGGCTCCTTCTCTCCATCCCTAGTAAAATATGCAAGGGCGCTCCCCTCCCAACTCCCCTTCCAGCAACTCTCATCATTTTCTATCTTTCCATCTCTGACAAGGAGTCATATTGTAATGTGTCAGTGATCTATTCAAATTTGTATAATCTCCTGTTTATTAATTACTGTACTATTTGGGCTGGATGTGGTCGTACAAGCCTGTAATCCCAGTACTTGGGAGGCTGAAACAAGATCACAGGTTCAAGGCCAATGGTAACTTGGTGAGACCCTGTTTCACAATAAAAATAAATAGGGCTGGGGGTGTATCTCAGAGGTAGAATGCACCTGGGTTCAATCTCCAGTATCACAAAACCCAAAAAACAACAAAACAAACAAAAAACCCATAATGTTTCTATGATTCATTCTTTCTTTCTTTCTTTCTTTCTTTCTTTCTTTCTTTCTT
>PVJS01036870.1:0-20219 GCA_004027185.1 Glis glis | reverse complement strand
GAGGGCCTCACTAGGTAGAGAGAGAGAGAGAGAGAGAGAGAGAGAGAGAGGGAGACAGGGAGAGAGAGAGAGAGAGAGAGAGACAGGGAGAGAGAGAGAGCTGAGGCTGGCCGCGAACCCGGATCCTCCAGTTTCCACCTCCCAAAGTACTGGGATTACAAGCATGCGCCACCACGCCTGGCCTATCTGTGATATTTTGATGGCAAAATACTTTCAAGTTGAGGGGCATCTCAAGTTAACACTGATCTGCCCTTTGTCATCTTTATTAACTTTCTTTTACTCTTGAAACTAATTCTGAAATACTATCATTGGTCACTTAATCACTAAATGGGGTAAGTTATACCTTGTTAGTCTTATAATAGTTTGTTAAAACACAAGGAAATTTGAAGCAATTGTTATTTCCTAGCCAATTAAATGGACTGTTGTTTTTTACAAAAGTATTAAATAGTCTAAATATAGTTTATTCAAAGCTTTACAAAGCTTTTCTCTTGCTTTCAAATTAATGTGAGCTTCATTATATATAGCATTATCATTAAAAATTTTGAAAGTCCTTTGGGAAACAATTATATAGCATGCTTCATAATTTTACCTTTATTTGCATATTAGAACAGGCATTTAAACCATTAAACTTTCACACATCATTCAGATTTAAACGCATTCTATTCAAAGTTGAATGTCATTATTATCAATATTGACTCAAAATGCATTTCAAGTAGTTAATATGCCTCAGGTCATGACCTTTTATTTAAATAATCCATCAAAATAATTTTCTAAAACTTTTTGAAACATACATTTATTTATTTTGGCATTCGATGTTAGGGAACATAGTTTTCTCTGAGTTTTGAATTCAGCACAAGATAGGTCAAATTCCATCTTTGATGTTGGTAAAAGCATATCAGCTTTCTTTTGGTTTATATCCTTTTCCTTTCTTTTCCTTCACACCCAAGTCCACAGATTTAAATAATCTCCATTAAACAGTAAGGGATTGCCTTTTCTTAGGCATTTTGAGGATTATTAAGGTTGATTTTCATACTCAAAGATTCAAAGTATCATCCTGGCCTCCATGTTAGTTTGGAGGATAATGGAGACCAAATAATGAAGGGGTGCTGGCTAAACTCAGCTCCCAGTGGCCCATTTAGTAGGTCCACAGACCCACTAAATGGTCATTTTCCAGTCCCCACGTATATACTTGGAATTGATATAGTTAGTAGTTGAAATAATCTTACATATTGAGTCTTTGGCTCATGTGGTGGGAGATCATTGAGATCTCACCCATCCCAGTCAAGATAGTAAGTAAAAAAAACAATATCCCATTTCAGGAAGGATGATAGGATATTAGTGTCAACATTGAAGAATTAAGGGACACAGGACTGATGGTTCTTATCTTATGTCCATTTATTTCACCAGCATGGCCAATGCAGAAGCAAAATGAATAGTGAAGACTGACTGGAGACTACTGCTAGCTCAACCAAGTAGTTTTCTTGACTTCATCTGCTGGCCCATAGTGGGACTGTGACTATAGCAGAGGAACAAGGTCTCAGATACACACTGTGCTGCCACTGATCTGACAAATGCATTCTTTTTGCATTCCAGTTGGAAAAAAAATAGAAGCAGTTCACATTAAGAACAATATTTGTGTCCAATTTAGTCTCAGGGCTGTGTTAATTCTCCTGCCCATTGTCATAAAATTGTCTGATGAGGTCTGAGCTTCCTGGACACTTCATAGAATAGCACATTGGCTGATAACATCAATGACATGATGCTAAATGGACAGGATGAGAAAGAGGTAGGAAGTACTCACACTTGAGAACTTGGTAGTCTAATTGCATTTCATAGAATGACTATTAAAGAAAATTTCTAAGCCAGGTACAGGGGTACACACCTGTAAACCCAAGGACTTGGGAGGCTGAGACAGGAGGATCACAGGTTTTAGGTCAGCCTCAGCAACCTAGCGAGACCCTGGTTTAAAATAAAAAGGGCTAGAAAAATCTGTCCTTAAATTCATTTGGAACAACAAAAAACCCAGAATAGCCAAAGTAGTTCTCAGCAACAAGAACCATGCAGGAAGCATCACAATACCTGACTTCAAACTATACTACAAAGCCATAGTAATAAAAACAGCATAGTATTGGCACAAAAGCAGATACATAGACCTATGGAGCAGAATAGAAGACTCTGAAACAAAACCAAACACCTATAGCCAATTGATTTTTGACAAAGGGGCTAAAAACACCCACTGGAAAAAGGATAGCCTCTTCAACAAATGGTGCTGGCAAAACTGGCTAACCATATGCAGAAAAATAGAAATAAACCCCACTTTCTCACCTTATACAAGAGTCAATTCAAGATGGATCAAAGACCTAGAAATCAGACCAGAAACCTTGCAGCTACTTGAAGAGGGCATAGCCCCAACACTTCAACACATAGGCCCAGGTAAAGACTTCCTCAACAAGACCCCAAAGGCACAGGAAACTAAAATGAGGATCAATATGTGGGGTTGCATTAAACTAAAGAGCTTTTGTGCAGCAAAGGAAACAGTCAAGAACCTCAACAGAGAGCCGACAGAATGAGAGAAGATCTTTGCCAGCTACTCCTCAGATAAAGGACTCATATCTAGAATATACAAAGAACTTAAAAAAATCACCACTAAAAAAACAATCCAATAAAAAAATGGGCAAGTGAACTAAATAGACACTTCACAGAAGAAGAAATACAAATGGCCCATAAATGTATGAAAAAATGTTCAACTTCATTAGCAATCAGATAGATGCAAATCAAAACTACCCTAAGATTTCACCTAATCCCAATTAGAATGGCAATCATTAAAAACACAAACAACAACAAATGCTGGTGAGGATGTAGAGAAGTAGGAACTCTACTACACTGTTGGTGGGATTGCAAATTAGTGCAACCACTTTGGAAAACAGTGTGGAGGACCCTCAGAAGAATGGGAATGAACCTACCGTATGACCCAGCAATACCACTTCTAGGCATCTACTCAAAAGAACTGAAACCAAACTACCAGTCTAATGCATATGTATCTATGTTTATAACTGCACAATTCACAATTGCCAAACTTTGGAACCAGCCAAGGTGTCCATCGACAGATGAATGGATCACAAAACTATGGGATATGTACACATGGAATTTTACGTGGCCACAAAGAAAAACACAATTACATCATTTGCAGGGAAATGGAGAGAACTGGAGAACATTATGCTAAGTGAGATTAGTCAGTCACAAAGAGTGAAAAGTCAGATGTCCCCCCTAATATGTGGAAGCTAAATAGAATGGGACTTAGAAGGGACTCCCGACAAAGAAGAAGAAAACTTTAGTTGAACAAAGAAGGTGACCTAACTGAGGGAGGTGGGAGGGGAGTGGAGGGAAACACACTATAGCACATGATATATATACACAAACTTATAAGACTCAATCACTATGCGGAGCACGAAAGGGAGGGAAGGGGGAGGGAATAGGGTGGGATTTGAGGGGGGGCTAAACGAGCAATGTGTGCATGTATGATGCTGCTACCCTGATGTGTATCAAAATGTATAATTACAATGTACCAATAAAAAAATATAAAAAAATCAACAACAACAACAAAATAAAATAAAATAAAAAGGGCTCTTGGTATAGTTCAGAGGTAGAATGCCCCAGGTTCAATCCCGGAAGGAAGGGAGGAAGGGAGGGAGGGAGGGAGGGAGGGGAAAGAGAAAGAGACAGAAAGTTTCTAGGCAAAATAAATTTAGCAGAGTTCATTTGAAAAAAGAACAATTAATGAATTGGGTAACACTCAGAACCAGGAGAGGTTTAGAGAGCACCACTATAACAGCCTGGGTAGCAAGCATTTATAGGCTGATGCAAAAGTAAGATCAAGAAAATACATTTGATTTGTTAGAGTAGAAAGACTCCAATTCAAGATTGATTGATAGAAACTGACCTGAAAAGGCTCTGGCTTAATGTTGCTATTTATTTGGGCTTTGGTTTGATTATATTCCCTGGTGTGCGAACAGTTCTTGCCTTACAAGCACCAGCCACTTCCCCTCCCCACCCACCACTATGTTCACACGGAGGCCACACCAGCCAGTGACTGAGCACAGAAGGTGTCATAAAGCAGGCCAGTCCCAGCCAAATTCAGACCCCACCCCACACCTTTGACTTGAACATCCTGGCCAGCATATCCAAAGAAAAGTTTTCTCTCACATCCCATCTAGAGCAAACCTCTCTTAAAGGCTTTCAGCTTGCCACATCCACCTTCACTTTCTAGCTTTTATTGGCATAACTCTCTATTTTTAGCGCAAATTATTCAATTGAATTTTCTCTCTCTCCTATTATATTATGAACTTAGTATGAGCATTTATCATGTCTAATCAACATTATACCCCTGGTGACAAACAAGTGCCTAGCATATAAGAAATGCCCAATAAATATCTGTTGAATGAATATTGTGCTATCATCGCCTTTTGAAATATCTCATCCCTTATATTAGAATATGAATATGTTAATTAAGACCCTGTTAATAAGTGAATGAAATCAACAGACAATAGCTGAATAGTGTCCTCGCTAATGATTATACTACATGTGCATGCATATGTGTGTGTATGCACACATATGTGTAATTGGAATTGAGTTATATAAGGCAAAAATGTAAACTACTCAGCAGCAGGAAAGAGACTTCTTGGACAAGTACTTGAATATTCATTGAAACCAGGAGACTACAAAGATCTCCAGGGATATAATTTCCGACTCTGATAAGAGCAGTTATGCAGTAATTCATTGAGCAACTCTACCAAAATGAAATGCTGACAAAAAGAAGAAAGATCAAAGAATGCCTTCAAGGACAGAGCAGGAATCGGGCATTGCAAAAGGGAGGTATGATGTGTTTGGCAGAAAGGCTTAGTGAAAGGGAGAAACCGCAGAAAGAATGAACTGCTGGAGAAAGCAGAAAGTTCAAAGTGTCATGTTACCTGTCTTCCACATAGATCAAAAACTAACCCAACATTCCCACCTGCTGACTTAGTAAAGTAAAACAGAGGTGAAGGGTGGCAGATTAATTCCAAGTAGCCTAATCATTCTGTTGAAATCTCCCAGCAGGCCCAAAAGGACACCAGAAACTAGTTAAAGTTTACTGGGGTTAGCTGAAACCAAAATGGTAATTTAGTCAATTCACCCCCAAAACAATCAAAATGAGACGTCTCAGTAACAATTCAGTCACATGTGGACTGAGCAATTCTACAGAGAGATCCCCAAATCCGAAGTCTGCTGGTCTTGCCCAGATCAAGACCCCACCATAGTCTGTAAATTTTATTTATCAGTGACATTTCCAAAAAAGACCTAGAAAAAATGCTTCTAGTTTCTTTGGGTAAGGGGCACCCACCCCAATTACATTAAGTCTGTTAACAAATATGTATTTACTAATACATATTTTCCTAATACATGGGGGGGATGAGAGCTTGGCATGGTGGAGGGAGTCAGCCTGGGTAGCAAGAGTCAGGATACCTAGGTACCATGTGCCAAGCACCATGCCAGCATCCACGGATGCCATGGTACTCTGAGCCACAGCTTCTCTCCTGGCCTCATGAAGCTTACAGTCTACTGGGGGAAATGAGCATTAAGCAAATAAACACATGAACAAATATAAAATTGCTGCTGTCACTAGCTAGAGAGAGATACCTGGTGCCATGGGAACCTGAAATTAGAGGATTTGGCCTGGATGAGTTCAGCTCTCCTGTTAACTTGGAACTGAGCTAAGAGCTGGAGAATAAGGAGAACAGGGAAGCTCACTGCAGACCAAGGGACCAGGTGTGTGTGTGCATATTCACTCGGAGTAGCTAGTTATATTTTCAGAATTTTTTTAGCAATACTCCTTTCCCCAGCATGTTTTATTTGATCTGAGGGTAAGGCAGGAAGCCATGCTGGTGATTGGCAAGTGTGGTCCTCTCTCTAGACACCAGTTGGAGACACTGACAAGGCTCTTTGGTTGTTCCATTTTCCCCTCCCCCAGGGGCTCTGATGGGAAAAGAAGGCAACAGAAAAGAGGGCGAGCACTCAAAATAGAGTGGGAGCTATGGAAAGCATGTGTCCCCTTGCACCTCCTATCCCCTGGGGGGACTAAATTCAAGACCATATGTTGTCATCTGTGGAGGTATCAGGACGCCCACACATCTTTTGCCTACCTAGAAATGCAAGGAAAGTGATGACAAGATCAAATGGAATGCCAACAGCCCTCCATGTCAGCTCTTACCAATTTTCTCCAAATGAGCAGGATCTTTTAGGAAAAGTATGAAAAACAAAGGGGAAAAAGACCTAAGGTGGAAGGGCTTGCAGTCCCAGAAGAGAAACTGTAGGGATTGAACATCTCAGAACCATTGCTGTCATTGGAATAAAAATATGAAGTGAACTCACTGTAAATTCCTCTTTCTGAGTCTAAAACACAGAATTCTCATCTCCTTGGCATTATTTAGTTGTTATTATCTGGCCTACAAGGCAAAAGCAAACCAGGCAGGCAGCTTTGGGTAAGTGCTTATTTACTGTGTCTATGACTTTACAGCATCAAATTTGCATTAAAATACCCAAAATAAAAACACCCAACAGCCCACTTATCAGATGTTTCCCATTGGCATGATGATCTTCAGGGGTTGCTTAGACCTGTGGTGGTGCTCACATATTTTACAATATCTGTGAAGAAACTAAAGTCTCCATACACAATCATGTATGCTTTCATGTAAAGGCACATGACTATGTTGATGATGATCATTCACAAATGGTACAGATTCTGTGGAGGTTGCTGGATGTGGGCAAAGAGTACACCAGCATCAAAACATGTGGAGTATGGAAATAGGAAAAGACAAGGGACATGTGCAGTGAGCCAGGATTATCCAGGAAGAGTGAAGTGGGGAAGGAGTCAGCCTGAGTAGCATAAGTCAAGTATAAAGTGCAATGAGTAATGTTAGAGAATCCCAAATAGTGAAAACCCAGAAAGCACAACAGAATTCACAGCCAGCATAAAGGAGACTGCAGAACCTATACTGGGTCAAGGAAGTAGACAGTGGGAAGAACAAAGTTTCCCTAGAAACTAAAGACAAACAGATCCCAAATCTTGGTGACTAGTGGCTGTAGTTAGGGTATTTCTTCTGTTGAGCCATGAAGCATCGACAAGCCTCCTTCCCCAGGTGCCAGGAACCAGCCTGAACCTCCAGTGTCCAACAAAATGATCTAAAGCCAAAAGTATGCATCTACACCCAAGATGGTAAGAATTTCCCAGAAAAATATGATGGTGGCTGCAGGACTGGGAGTCCAGTGGGGACAGAAAAGACCTCAAGATTTACTACTTAAGATAGACCAGTTGGGTTAAACAAGGATGAACCAGGTAGTAGGCTAAGTCATGTCAACATGAATGTAACAAGAGGCCTCATTAGGTCTGTGTCACAAAAGGAAGGAATCTCCAGATTTCAATAGGATACTTTAGAGTCCCCCTTCCAAAGGCAGGAGAAGTGTATAAAGGTCCTTCAGGCAAAAGCATTGTTTCAGTCAGAATTCTCACTGCTGTGACCCAAAACCCCGACAACACAACTTAGAGGAAGGAGATTTATTTGCTCACAGTTCTGGAGATTTCAGGAGTCCAGTCCATGTTAGGCCAGGTGAAGTTTGGGGAGCTCAGGGCATGGTGAGGGGAGGAGAGAGAGAAAGAGAGAGAGAGAGAGAGAGAGAGAGAGAGAGAGAGAGCATTCTGCTCTCACATCACAGAGGCAGGAAGCAAGAGAGCTCATGAAGGGGGTTCATGGACACATGCACAGTCCCCAAGGCTGCACCCCCAGGGCCCCACCTCCACTAACCACACCCTACCTGCTTAGGCTACCACCCAATAAATTCATTACAATAGATTCATCTACTGATAAGATTAAAACCCCTCATAATTCAATCATGTCACCTCTAAATATTAATACATGAGCTGTTCAGGGGATATTCTATATCCATACCATAACAAGCATCATGCATATGTAAAGCAGCTGTAAATCAAGCATTCTTGATACCCCAGATATATCCCTGATGTACACTCATAATGAAGAGGTCTCATTCTGGGTTTCTATCAGTTCAACAGGAGAAATGGTAGTGCCTTCCCCTTGACCCTAGCAATAAGACTGTGCAGGCATATGGTTCCTTTGAAAGGGAACACTGATGATGCCCGGAAGTAAGTTCTTCTCAAACCATTCTAGCCAACCCCTCAGAGTGATTGGTCCTGGGGATTATGTGGAAGAGTAGGGTTGTTCACACTGGTGTTTCCAAAACCATTCAATTGCCATGTTAATCCCACACACTGGCTCAGCCTGGGGGTTTTCTGCATTCAGTCCCCACATCTTCATACCACAGTTGGAGCAGACTATCCTGCAACCCTGGATTGAATGATTTATCCATTATCTTTCACTGGAAGTCTTTTGTCCTTCATGCTTCCTTTACTTTTCATTGACAGATGCAGCCGAATACATACATGCAGATGGTCTTTAGCTGAGATGATTCTTATTCTCTGTGAATGGTAAAGGAGTAAATGCATGTGACAAGTATTCAGCCTTGGTGCAGAGGACTGCAGAGGGGTGTGTAGCAGGACCACATGCACAGGTTGGGTGAAGAGGAGCAGATTTAGGAACAGAAGATGTTGGTACTCAGAGTAGGATCTCAAAAGCAGACAGCACCTCTTTGGATCTCGAGGTGGTAACAGTGGGATAAAGGAACACAGTAATTCGGGATGAGAGAGATGAGGACCTGAGAGTCAGAGATCTAGCTCCCTCTCCTCCTCCCAATCTTGTTTTCATCACAACAACACACAAATGCCTCTTACATTAAACTACAGCTGAGAACAAGAGATTGACAGAATTTTCACTTTTCAGCTGGATGATTCAACATCATGTAGAAACAGCCACTGTGAGCCTCCTAAGGAGGGAAAGGGTGGAAAGCAACCTGCTTGAAAGACTGATTTAAAAAAAAAAGTTTAGAAGTCACTAGGTGTTTGGTACTTATTTTCAAGGCTATAAATCCCACAGCAGGTGCACCCAGGCAATCAGGATAGGCAAGAACTCTGATAAATTCAACGGTGATACTTAGGGCCATAGAAACCCTGGGAGGCTATAAATAGTCATTAGGAGTGAGATGTTGCTGAACGCAGAGGGAGAAATCCACCAATGGAGCAGAAATGTAAATCAGGAACTGCTATGAGGAAATTGTGTTTCATATTAAGTATAAAGGAAAAAAGGGAGGAAAAGTAAAACTAGTTTTTTTTCCAATGGTTGATCAGAATTTGAGTCATTTCAGAACATTTTAAAGGAAGGGGGAGGGAAAGAGGGAAGGAGGGAGGGAACAAAGGAGGAAGGGAAGAAGGAAGAGATGGAAGTACAGAGGAAGGGAAGAAGGAAGGAAGGAAGGAAGGAAGGAAGGAAGGAAGGAAGGAAGGAAGGGATTCCTTCCACCCCTATTTCATTTAAATGTTCACAGAACCTAGAGAATTCAGTCCAGATGTTATAATTGCATTGACAGTCAGTGACCTTACAGAGATTGTCACAACTTCAGTTGAAAAGGTTGGGTTTCTTTTTTGCGGGAGAACAAAACTTATTGATAAACACTGTTTACCTCCCACGTATTCTCTGTGGATGTTGGGAGGATTAATATGTGTTTGATAAGTCATTCTTGAAGTGTGTGAAGGTCCTTATGGCAAAGACATCATGCATATGTAAAGCAGTTATAATCATTTTGAAATTCACTTCTTACCTCTTTCCACCCCCAAGAAAACACATTTTAATCACTAAGGTGCTTTAGTTTATTGGATGGCATCTCACAAATTTCAGAAAAGAATAGAAATGTATTTTATTATATTTAACAGTGTAGCTTTCAGGTTATTTTTGTCTGTAGTTCTCCTTTTGAACGTCTTTTCCATGAATGATATTTTTTAGGGTAGGTCACCTTGAAATGTAAGTTTACACTATATACAAAGAACTCTATGGAAGTCACATTTTTAAAAGTGCTCTCTCTCTCTCTCTCTCTCTCTTCCTCCTCCTCCTCCTCCTCCTCCTCCTCCTCCTCCTCCTCCCTCTCCCTCTTCCCCTCTCTTTTAGTACTGGAAATTGAACCCAGGGATATTCTCTGAGCTACACCCCCATTTTTTAAAAATTTGAAACAGGATCTCACTAAATTGCTGAGGCTGACCTCAAACCTGTAATCCTCCTATCTCCGCCTCCCAAGAACTGGGATTACAGGCATGTACCACCACAATCAGCCCTCTCAAATTTTACATATGGATTTATAGAGCAATTATTGTTGTGAATATCTAGCAATACAGAATCAGAGTGCTGAAAGAGTTGGTAATGATATTGTTATATCACTTAATATGTTCTTGGCTGACCCATACAGACCCCCATCTCAGAAAATGCTTCCAAAGACCAAGGATATAATTAATTTATTTCCTCAGTCAGGGAAGGATGATCATTTATTAGCAATTGAAAAATGAGGCGCAGCATCAAATAGTGCTTTATTAAATTCTACAAGTATGATAAGACTAAAGGAAAAAAACTGGAAGTTCTGAAAATAAATAGGAGGTATAAAGAATAATGGAAAAGAGCATCTGCTCTGAAGGTGGATTCAAATCCTGGCTCCACTTATCAGCTCTGTAACTTTGCACATTATCTTCTGCACCCCATTGCTTCCTCTGTAAAATGTCAATATTGAAGTTGCCTACCTCCAAGACTGTTGTGAGGATTAATAAAAAGTTTCAGTATAAAACTCTCCCCCCATGCACAAATACCAAACGGTAGAAATAGTTGTATCTCGTGAGGAGGCTTAATGCTGGGTCTCTTCACCATGCCTGCCCTGTCTATCAATGTAAGCAGTCATGAGGTCCTCTTGGTACTCCTTCTTGATGTCCCTCTCACCTGTGCCGTCCTGCCTATCCCATTACCAGATCTCATCACAGGTGCCCCTCACCTTTCTCTTAATAGCAGGACTACTGCAATAGTCTCCTGATCCTAGTCTTGTGCCACTTGGAATCCACCCCCCACAGCACACCGCTTCCAGTTCTGCTCTTTCATAATCATGTTTCCTATGTTTAAGAATGCTGATGTCTCTCCACCACCCACAGTATGGAGTTGAAATGTTTTAGCCTGGCATTTCAGGTCCTTCACATCCTGGTCTCGGCCTCTCCAGATGACGTCATTTCCCACAATTCACCACCAAGTCAAACTAATCTATCTGCAGCAAGGGAATATTTCCATGTTCCTAAATCTGAAGTAAGGATGTGGATTCATAGAAACATTCCTAAAGCTTTTTGCCATTATAATCAAGAGAAAGACAAAAATCTACAGAATCTTCCCTGCACCAACATCCCTCCTCTTTTCATGCAAATAGCCTGAAAGGGAAAGGCAAAATTACTAATCACTAACGTGAATGGCTTTGACACAAAGGACTGTTTAAATTCATCCACATTGGAGAGGCCATCAGACTGTTCTGAGTAGGATCTCAGCAAGTATAGAGACTGCAGTCAAAGGCAGGATAAAGTCCCCAGGTAAGAGGCAGTGGGATCAGGACAAGGGAGGCTGCCAGTCCCTGGGCTGCAGGATCAGCTCTAACAAGGGCAGGAGCAAGAGAAGCAATGGTGGTAGTTCATTGTTCTGGTTATTATCACTGCATGACAAAGTACTCCAAAGCTTGGTGGCTTAAAATAGTGATTTTGTTTTGTTCATGATATTGTAGATCAGAAAATTAGGAAGGGCTCAGCTGGGCAGGTTGTCCTAGGGCTGGAAATACAAATGGTGGAGTCTCAGACAAATAGTTTGCAGTTGAAAAGAGTTATGAAGTATAAGATTTTCAAAGGAGAATGTGTGGAGTAAAGAAGGCCAAGGACGGACCCCAGGAAAACCAGCCTACAAGGCAGAAGCCAAGGAAGGGCGGTCTTATTCACCTCTAACTTATACACATCCCTTACATATAAATGACTGCTTTAAAGAAATTTCCAGGGCCACCAAGAAAAACAGGTGACCAAAAACTCTGCTTTCCTTCTCACTTCTCCCTTGGGATTCCTCTCGGAGCTGTCCTCAGTTTTTGCCTGGGGTTGCAGTCACCTGGAGGCTTAACTGGACTAAATACCAATACACATTTTAACGTTAATTGAATAAAAAGAGACATCAACATCATGTATAAACATCATTAGTCAGAATACACTAGGATTTGCTGCGGTAACAAACAGGTTTGCAATCTCCATGTCTTAAAGGTTTGTTTCTTGCTCATATTACACATTTATTGCAGATTGATTGGGACTCAATTCTATATCATCATCATTCTCATGCTGCAACCCAGACCAATGGAGCTGCCACTCTCTGGAATATCGCTGGCTACCTTGCAGAGGGAAAAGAGGATATGGCAAAACACTTCTGCATGGAAGTGATTATGTTACTCCCATTTCCTTGTTGTTGGCTAAAAATGTGCTGTGACCATGCTTCAGCTAAGGGGCAAGGAGGAACACTTTATGACGCTCCCAAAATGAGACAGAGAGAGCCAAATACAAGTGGCTTCCGTGACTAACGTGATAGATATTCACATCAAAAAGTTTGCTTTTGGTTGGGAAATCAGAGAATACCTACTGGAGGTAACTGGGAAAGGCAACATCGGAGTCAGACATGAAGAGTAGGGAAGATTTAAGTGAATGCAGATGGAGAGAAAAAGCGTGGAGGTAGGAAAGCACGAGGCAATATTATAGGGAATCAATCGTCCTACTTTACTGGAACACAAGGAGCTAGTTCGTTCTAAAAAATTGTGTGCCAGATAAAAAGATGAATTTTCTCTACACCAAACCTGTAAGATTGATAAGCTTGAGAGGAAAACGATATGCTAAGTTACAGAACGGATAATGGGGTTGCATGATAGGCCACAAAACTAGGTTCACAGAGTAAATGAAAGAATAAGCCCTCAGGATGAGATTTAAGAAATAACTTTTTGCTTAAATCAGAGCGACAGGATGCATCCTGTTAGAATTAGAAGATAATAATGGAAAAGAGCGCCTGGCAAGAGGGGACATGCATATTCTCAGGTAAATTTTCAGCCCTCTCTCATGAATAAAAGAATAGGCTATATGGCTTTTGGCTTTTGATGCTCTTGTGCTGTTAACATCTCCTGGGTTCTCTGGGCAGGAGAAATTAATAACACTAGAAATAACTTCCTTTGTCATGATCACCACACGATGGAAAACTAGTAGTTTCATTGCTGGTCCCAAAACTCATTTTTTTTTTGGTTTAAAGCACCAAATGGTTAACTATCAAATACTAGTTAGTGTTCGTTTTATTGTAAGTTCCTGGAAGGCAGGGCCTGCATCCCATTTAAATTTTGGTCTCCATTGCAACCATCGAGATGATATTTAGCAAAAAATGTGTTTAATTGAATCGTCTATAGTAAAGAATTAAAAAATTCCTAGGGAATTTCTTCATTTGGGTTGTTCGTCCTTTTCTTTCAGAGCAAATATTTTACTTAACTAAGACTTTTGTCTTCATTAATGCTTTCATACTCAGAATAAATGCAGCCCAAATACCTATGTGGCAAATCCCAGTTTTGTTTAAAATTTTATTCAGTGCTTTGGCTCCCTTCTCTTCTTGTGTTCTTATTGCCTATCAACTTCCCATCCTGATGTGCTGAGGGGAACAGTTTAGTCAGAAACTCCCGCTACCTGCCAAAAGCCCATTCAAGAGCATTCCTGAAACAGCCACTTCCAGCTTCTCTCAGCCCCGACACACTTCCAGAGTCCTACCTTCCAACATACCGCTCCAAAACCAAGAGGAAGAAAAGGAGGGAAGTTCTTTAGTGCTGGCTGCCAATGTAGTCCTGCTAGGTTTCCTGGATTATAACCCTTTTGCACGATGTACCAGGAGTTCCTTCAGATGGTTCTAGGCCTTGCACTTCAGTACTTCTCAGAGCCACCACAAAGGGGAGCAGCCTGCCGCTCCTTCCCACAGCAGAGTCAGGGTAGAATTGAATTCATTCATTCATTCATTCATTCATCTTTGGAGAGCTGGGGCTCGAACACAGGAGCGCTATACAACTGAGCTACATCCACAGCACTTTTTTTTAACTTTTTATGTTCATTTATTGGTGCATTGTATATTATAATTATACATTTTGATATATGTCAGGGTATGAACATCATACATGCACACATTGCACCTTTAGGCTCGGCGTGGTGGCACACGCCTGTCGTCCCAGCGCTTGGGAGGCTGAGACAGGAGGATCGAGGCCAGCGAAGACCTGCAGCAACACAGCACTTTTTTTATTTTTTATTTTGAGACAGGGTCTTGCCAAGTTTCCCAACCTGGCCTCAAACTTGTGATCCTCCTGTCTCAGCCTTCCAAGTGGCTGGGATTACAGACGTGTGCCACCACGCCTGACTGTCTTTACTTTTATAAACATATGTATGGCAACTTTTGGTGATCTAGCCATGGTATTTATTTTTCTGGCAAGATCCCTTCTGGAGGAAGCTAAGTTCATGTGTGTATAGGAGGTGAGGTGGGGGCTGGATCTGGAAGAATAAGGATGAAGGGAAAGGCCAGGTTTGATTGGGCCTCGAAGAAGAAAGGGCATTAAGCCAACCAGCTATGACTATGATGTTTTTTTTTGACAGGGTCTCACTGTGTTACCCAAGCTGGCCTTCAAATCCTGGGGCTCAAGCAGTCCTCCCACCTCAGCCTCCCAAGTAACTGAGCCTATAGGTGTACAACACTGCACCTGGCTATGAAATTATTTTTATGTGAGTTACAGATTTAAAATAGTGTACAACAGAGGAAAGTATTGCTCCTAAATAGGCATTTAGACAATGCCTCCATTGTCTAAGGAACTGGGCAAAATTTCCTAGAATCAGCCAGGGAATGACAGATAGGGAGTCCCCGTGTCCTAGCTAGGCTCAGCTCAATAAGGAGTAGGTCTCTGTGCACTTAAAGGCTAAGGGGTAGGTGTTTGTATGAAAGGACATTAGTGAGGATTGACACGCTCAGATCATCTAGCTGAGAGTGAGTGTGCCGCAGTGCTCCATAGCTGGGACAGAGTAGACTCTGTGAATGATTTTGACCAAATAGCTCATAGGAAGCAGACAAAAATCACTAAGTCATTTAGACATTTTATCAAATTTATTTGCTTAAGAGAGAATCTCTCAAATATTCCAATGCCAACACAGGGCTCCTCCGTCCTCAGTTTTTACTATGGCACTAATACAACAGGCCCTAACATGAGTGTGAAAGAGGCTTCCACACACAAGATGTAGAAGGGCTGCAACTGGAGAGAAGGGACAAGACTCTGTGAAGAGGTTTATCTGGAGAGAGCTACTGTCTGTTGGCAACTGGTTGCGTGAGGATCCCCAGCAGTGGGGGGTAGGACCTCTTCACCTCAAGTGGACCCACTTAGAGCAGAGCCTGGCGCTCCTGAGAACCACGGTGGCGGGGTGAGCAGTGCCCTGCGTCAGCCTGCAGCAAGAGAGTGGGTAGAGATGACCCACCACTGACTAGGAGCCCAGAAAGAGGCCATAAGCCTCTCTACCCACATAAAGGAGCCTCAGAGGAGAAGCGCCCAGAGATGAGACTCTGAAGAACCAGGAAATACCTTCTCCCCTCTCCTCTTCTCCCTCCTCTGTTGGTCCAGGTGGAGATGGAAGCAGCTAGCAAGCAGGCAACGAGGTAAGTCAGAGCTATAGGTCTTGGCATGGGGTGGGGGTCAGGGAAGAAGTCTTACCTTTAAAAAAGGGTTAAAATGATAGTTAAACATTGGAGCAATAGATTGTAATTTTTATTATTTATTTTTATTTTAGGTTACTATAGGAAATTAGAATTTTTTATTTTTGTTTGTTTTTATCTTAGTGTGATGAAATAGTTATCTCAAACTGACACTGAAAAACTATCCAAACCCTTTAACCCTCAGTTCACATGCCAATCTGTTAAGTAAGTGTAAGTGTGAAAGTTATGGGATGAAGATTCTCCCCACAGCCTAAATATTTTTTTTACTGTACTGGGGATTAAACCCAAGGGCATTCTACCTCTGAGCTCCCCAGTCCTTTTTATTTATTTATTTTTGTTGTTGTTGTTGTTGTTTTGGAACAGGGTCTCACTACGTTGCTGAGGCTAGCCTTGAACCTGGGATCTTCCTGTCTCAGCCTCCCAAGTTCGGGGATTATAGGTGTGCAACACCATGCCTGGTTCCCACCACCTAAATTTTAAAGGAGCAGTAGAAGCAAACACAAAGTAGCATTTTTTTTCATAGCCTAGAAGCCATGCATTCAACACAGTGATTACATTTATGATCACTTCTCAGCCTTGAGTGTGACATCGCAGTATCTTATACCGTGGGTACGCAAATTGCCACCATTTTTCAGATGATGTGAAAACCTACAATTTTCTGCAAATGAAGCCTCAATCTGCTAATCTCAATTTCTTGAAGCTTTTGCAAGTACTAAGGGAATGCATCTTCTTTGGAGATCTTGTTTCTCATCTGTGACCAAATCTAGCCAACTCTTTCTCACTTGTAGCAAGTCATTGAGGCTTAGAATTTTAAACTAAGATAAGACTATTAAAAAAAAAAACAGTGTTCTTGTCTATCCATGAAATTTTCTAGCTACTCTTTTCTACTATCGCTATTCACTATCATTTCTTTAGAGGTCAGGATAGAGAAATTTCCTAGAGAACCAAATTCTCATTCTTCTGCTAAAAGGGCCGCTTTAGAAACTTTAAAAGTGGCAGTGGTGTGAACGTGGGCTATTGTTCTCCCAGAGTAGATGATGACAGGGTGACCATGCCCTTGGTGGCGGTGTGGTTACCTGAAGTGGGCTGCACCATACTAAAGGGCAATAGGATCTTTGATTGTCAAAGTGAGCATTCAAAATGACTTTTTTATTAACAAAAAATGTGATTAAATATAATTCTTTATCTTCAAAGAGGTCCTTTTGAAAAATTGTGATATTTCTACAAAAGATGACAATCTGCCAACACAGAATAACTTGTGAATGCAAATATTGCTCACTTCATTGTTCCTGATTTCCTTCAGAAGCTACATAATCTTACTTTCTAAAAAATGTAGGCTGCAAAGTTAATAGAATTCAAAAGGACTACCTTTCAATCTGAGAAGTTATAAAGATGTTAGTTCTTTGAGTCTTTAAGGAAATCCAATTATAGGTCTCTTTTATTATTATTATTATTCAAGCAAAGACCAAAAGAGGGGCTTTTCTTCCCCAGTGTCATTTGCTCAGCGGGAATTCACCTTGACACTGGAGCTGATTTCTCTGCATTTCTCATTAAGAAGTTACTACCAGATACCCAAAGTGAGAATGAAACTCTGAGCAGTCACGGGCTGCTCCGTGTACCTCAGATGTACACTTTTCACTTTAGTTTATCTGGGACTCAGGGACGGGGCTGGGGCAGTGAGCAAAGAGCTCAGGGCGCAACATTTACAGAGGAGCTCACTCTCAGGGTCCTGAGAGAGCAGGGTGAAAGTGAATTTTATACCCTTCTCAAGTCATCCCTTCACTGGAGGCCTGGCCCTGGTGGAACTTGTTACTTCTAGCTATCCCTAATATTGTGAAAAAGAAGTGAAAAAGAAAATTCTGAGTCTATTAGAATGAATTCTAAGTTGCTTTGGAGACTTCCAGAGAACAATGATTTCATATTAATCTTCTTCACACAAAGAGTTGAGTGAAGCAGGCATTGCCTTCCTGCGGATTACACACAAAACTGTCATCCCAGAGAAAGAGTAGGATGCTTTCAGGTGTTTACAACACAAATGTGTCTGGGAACATTCATTTTGCCCTAGGAGAGAGGTTCTTATTAGTTTTGCCCAAACTAGGTGGTATATTCAATATACTGACATGATGATAATAATCTTGATTGTAATTGCCTTTTTTTCTTCATCTTTTCATCATACTAATTTTATTACTTTTTATAGTGGTGCCATTTCTATAACTTTACCAGAATATAGAGATCTGCCTTTAAAACTGCATAAGAATGTTTATTCATTGTATTTACTTTGGCTCAGTCCTAAAAGAGTGTACAGACTGTAAGCAATCACAAAGAACATTGAGAATCAACCAAAAAGAGAAGACTAGGTCTTAAAAGGAAATCCCTTAGACTAGCAGGTGTATCTATTGCATGTGTTACTTGGTCCATTGTGTTTACATAATGCTAGCAATCACAGAAAATCTAATGTGTCTATTGGCAGTTGAAGATCCTATGTTTCAGCCAGTGCTCACCTGTAATCTTGGTACTTGGGAGGCTGAGACAGGAGGATCACAGGTTACAGGCCAGCCTCAGTAATTTAGCAAGGCCTTCAGCATCTTAGCAAGACCCTGTTTCAAAATAAAAAATAAAATAGGGCTGGAGGTATAACTCAGAGGTAAAATGCCCCTGGGTTCAATCCCCAGTACCACACACACACACACACACACACACACAAAGATTCTATGGTTCATTTTTAGGCTCTTGAGGCAAGTACAAAATTGAATTCCATTTTCTACTATTTCCCAAGAGTCTTAATGAGTTTTTTCCCCACTGTATGACAATTATACTTGTCCCCTCTTATCAAATATGACCAAACAAAAATCAGAAATTTGTGTTTCTCTCTGGAATCAGGCTGGTAACTATCAAGAAGCAACTCTTTGATGCTTCTGACTGGCTGAAGCATGATGTCTCACTTTGACTCAGACTAAAAGGAAGATGGAGTGCTCTGGTTGTTTTACAGAGCTTAGCATCACAAAAAGGGTTTCCTGACTCCCTTTCCTCATAACTCTAGGATAGGATATGTCAGGATTTCCAATAGGCTCCATCATCCATAAATCAGAGTATGTGTGTTTCTCTCTAATGAACTAATTTACCATCCTGTACAAGACCGAGGGATTTGGTTCCTACATCAATCAGGTAATTACTATAGCAAATAAATCTCCAAAAGTTCAATAGAAGTTTATTTCTTGTTCATTTAACAGCACTATGCAGGATTTCTAGTGGACTGGCAGGTTTTCTCCAAGAATGAGAGATCCAGGCTTCATCCATTTTAGGATTAGGGCATCCCCTATGGCTGCTAAGTCCTTTACATCCAGTCAAAAGAACAAACAAGGGTTGGGGGTGTAGCTCAGTGGTAAGGCACCCTCTTAGTATGCACAGGTCCTGGGTTCCATTCCAACACACACACACACAAAAGAAGAATCTATTTAGATGGGTATGATGGCAACACACACTTGTAATCCTAGTACTTAGGAGGCTGAGACAGGAGGATCACAGGTTCGTGACCAGCCTCAGCAACTTAGTGAGGCCCTTTGCAACTTAGTGAGACCCTGTTTCAAAATAAAAAAAATAAAAATGAGGTTGGTGGTGTAGCTCAGAGGTAGAAGGAATGCCCCTGGGTTCAATCCCCAGCATCACACACACACATACACAAAAAAAGGGAAACAGAGACATGGATGAAGGCATACTCTATTTTTAACATCCTAAGCCAGAAACATACATCACTTCCACAAATAGTCGACTGGTAAGAATAGTCGCACAAACCTACCAACCAAGAGGCAAGGGGGTTGGCAATGATGTCTATGATCAGGCCACCACTTTACAGTGATACTCCCTGGCTGGGAAGTATGGATTTTGGTAAACATCTCCCTCTTCCAAAGTGTCTGACTAAATCTAGAAATTTTCAGAAACCCATGATATGCATTGATCTCATTCTTTTCATTTTAAACAGAATCTTTTAATACCAAAGCTGCACCATGACTATAGGTTACTGAAGTTTCCTAAAAGTCTATGCTCTTTGGGACTTTAGGGATACTCTTTAATTCAACAAAGAGATGGTGTACTAAATGCTTTTCAAGATCCCAAAGATTTATTGAATTTAAATCCAGAGAAAATGGCATTTATGCTGAAGTGTCGGTTTGATGGTATGACATTTCTTTTATATATTTCTTGATATTTTTGCCTGTATTTATTACATTTTTATATTTAAAAGATTCTCTGGAGCCGGGCGTGGTGGCACACGCTTGTAATCCCAGTACTTTGGGAGGTGGAGACCAGAGGATCCGGGTTCGCGGCCAGCCTCAGCTCTCTCTCTCTCTCTCTCTCTCTCCCTGTCTTTCTCTCTCTCTCTCTCTCTCTCTCTCTCTCTCTCTCTCTCTCTCCCCTCAGTAAGACCCTCCGCAACTTCGTGAGACCTGGTTTCAAAATAAAGTATAAAAAATAGGG
>PVJS01036869.1:0-20221 GCA_004027185.1 Glis glis | reverse complement strand
AATTTATTATTGGTAGAGACACCTGTCTATGAGTACGGAAGGAGGTCCTGAGGTCACTTCCCCCTGAGGAATTCGCCAGCGCCATCTTTGCCATTAATATGCTAAATTACTGCCACGTGGGAGAGGCCCGGTACTACAGAGCAGGCTACTGCCAGTCCACCAGGCCCTTTCATGGCACTGGGTAGAGGGCCCAGCACATCTCCAGTCACGTGTCATGAAACTTTGACAATATTTTTTTTGGGGGGGCAGTACTAGGGATTGAACCCAGGGGCATTCTACCTCTGGGCTACACCCCCAGCCCTATTTTTAATTCTTTATTTTGAAATAGGGTCTCACTAAGTTGTGGAGGGTCTCACTAAGTAGCTGAGGCTGGCTGTGAACCCAGATCCTCCCGTCTCAGCCTCCCAAGCACTGGGATTACAAGCGTGCGCCACCACACCCGGCTCTTGACAATATTTTTACATCAAGTTTTTTAAGACATTTAGTTCTGATCCGCTCCCATTCTGAATTCCTACATCTGTCCCACAGTGCAAAACTCATTTATTTTTGCCTTGAGAAAACAGCTATGTCCTTTTATAACTCAAAGCTGCCTGGGGAGTTGGGCGATTATCCAGTATATCTGATCAATACAAACAACCAAGGTGGATAATAAAGGCTGAAATAACTTTTTTTGGCTTTTTAAATTTCATTTCATTTATTGGTGCATTGTAGTTACACATTTTTGATAAGTGTCAGGGTATCAGAAGCATGCATGCACACATTGCTCATTTAGCCCTCCCTCAAATCCCACCCTATCCCCTCCCCCTTCCTACCTTTCTGTGCTCTGCATAGCAATTGACTCTGATAAGTTTGTGTATATACATCGTGTACATTAGTGTACAAGGTTGTATTGGTCAGATCAACAGAATTCACAGAATGAAGAAAGGAAGGGAGGGGGAAAAAAGGATTTATTAAATTAGCTCACAATGTAGTCCTGAATTTCGACTGCACGTGAAGAGTCAGAGGAATCAGCAGCTGGTCGGGTGGTCTAAGAGCTGGAGCCCCAGCATTGAAGCAACCACCAATTCAGTCCAGTCTAAGATGTGAAGATAAGGAAGCTCTTCGGAGAAACGATGGTGAAGTTTCAGTTTGAAGAGCTAGAGGACGAGAGCAGACGAGAGCAGAAGATCAAGAAGTTCTCCAAGGAAATGGCGAAGTTGGAGACTGACGATCTCAAATGAGAGCAGATGCATTTTCCTCAGGAAGAGTCACAGCTCAGCTCTATGAGGCTTTCTCCTTCTTTTTATCTAAGTCCTGCATCTATCAGAACCCTGCTACCCACATTTAGGGCAGGATTTCCGGATCAATCTGCTGTTATACAACCAAAGTCACATGATCTTAAGAGGGTCAAGTTGACAAACCAGACCAACTATCACAAGTCCACCCCTTGTCAACTTGACTCCTAACCCAGTATCTTTTAAATCACACCAATCTTTAAATAAATAGAATAACAATATCAAAATCATGCCTAACATGACAAAGCTATCCCACGTACAACTGGAAACGCACCAGTCACTTCCGCTGAATAGAAGGCAGGACCCCCTGAGTGATACTTATCCCTAATACTTAAACATTGACATAAGTCCATCAGTGTTAGATTACATGATAAAGAAATAAGGGAGGAGATAAGATAGAGATATCTGCTTAGCACATATAAATATATATATACAAACATAATTATAACAATTACAAACCTCGTTTCTGCAACTAGTTTCGTGGCCGTAGGTGGTACCTATAACTACTTTCTTCCATTACCCATTCTGTATTTCCCCTACCTTCAGCCAGCACTTCGGCAGGTCTCGGTTCTCTACCAGGAGGGGTGACCCACACCTTCATTCCTGGAGGATCTGAGACATTTGCCATCCTGCCTGGATTAGATTGTTGTAGTTTTCCATTGATTTCAAAAACAGGACATGGCAATACTAGGAGATGCCCCAAGGGATCTCCTGCCTTCCAGGTATACTTTTCCTTACTCCCATTGTGGAGTAGTAGTCCAATTTCCCCTTGGTAATCTGGATCAATAACCCCAGCCAGCACCATAACTCCATCCTTAGCCTGTTGATTTAAAGGCATGAGGAGCCCAAAGTGGCCAGGGGGAAGACTTAATTTCCAATTCAATGGGACCATTGTTGTGCCTCCTGGTAGAAGCATTCCTGCTTCCAAAACTAAGATCTGGAGGCCAGCAGAACATAAGGTTGCGGGGACAGGAAGCAAAAATTTTCCTAGTGGGTCACTAGGGGTAATGGTGAGTGGTACCATACCCAGATCCACCCCTTGATTCCTGGACCCGTGAATTCTGGCTATAGGGGAAACAGTACCATAGAGCGGATGCTGATTCAACAAATATACAGCTTTTTGAAGAACCTTGCCCCAGCCTTGCAAAGTATTGCCACCTAGCTGACACTGTAACTGAGTCTTCAAAAGGCCATTCCAACATTCTATCAAACCAGCCGCTTCAGGATGGTAAGGAACATGGTAGGGCCAGTGAATCCCATGAGTGTGAGCCCATTGCCGCACCTGTTTGGCCGTGAAATGAGATCCTTGGTCAGAAGCAATGCTGTGTGGAATACCATGGTGGTGGATAAGGCATTCTGTAAGCCCATGGATGGTAGTTTGGGCAGAAGCTTTACATGCAGGGAAAGCAAATCCATACCCAGAGTGTCTATTCCATTGTGGACAAAGCGCTGCCCCTTCCATGACGGAAGGTGTCCAATATAATCAACCTGCCACCAGGCAGCTGGCTGATCACCTTGAGGAATGCTGCCATATCGGGGGCTCAGCGCTGGTCTCTGCTGCTGACAGATTGGGCATTCAGCAGCGGCCATAGCTAGATCAGCTTTAGCGAGTAGGACCCCATGTTGCTGAGCCTATGCATACCCTCCATCCCTGCCACCATGGCCACTTTGTTCATGAGCCCACTGGGCAATGATAGGGGTGGTCGAGGAAGGAGGCTGACTGCTATCCACAGACCAGGTCATCCCATCCACTTGATTGTTAAAGTCCTCCTCTGCTGAGGTCACCTTTTGATGGGCATTAACATGGGACACAAATATCTTCAATTTTGTGCCCATTTGGAGAGATCTATCCACATACCTCTTCCCCAAATGTCTTTGTCGCCAATCTTCCAATCATGTTCTTTCTAAGTCCCAGACCATCCAGCCAAACCATTGGCCACAGCCCATGAATCTGTATATAAATGTACATCTGGCCATTTTTCCTTCCAAGCAAAGTGCACAACCAGGTGCACTGCACGAAGTTCTGCCCACTGGGAAGATTTCCCTTCACCACTGTCCTTCAGGGATGTCCCAGAGAGGGGCTGCAGGGCTGCCGCTGTCCATATTCGGGTAGTGCCTGCATATCGCGCAGCACCATCTGTAAACCAAGCCTGAGCTTTCTCATCCTCTGTCAACTGATCATATGGTACACCCCATGAG
Source organism: Glis glis (assembly GCA_004027185.1). NCBI lineage: Eukaryota > Metazoa > Chordata > Mammalia > Rodentia > Gliridae > Glis > Glis glis. Next base: position 16,748 of record PVJS01036869.1, on the reverse strand, counting down.
GCCATAGGTTCACACTGGGGGACAGAAGCACTATAACAGAAGTAGGATCCACGGGCATCTGGACCACCTCCTCATGTAATTTGCTCGTACCTTCAGGACCTGCTCGGGCCCTATCACGTATGTACCATTTCCACTTGACAATGGACTGCTGTTGCACACATCCAACTTTGTGGCTTGATGGATCAGAGAGAACCCAGCTCATAATGGGCAGCTCAGGTCACATGGTAACCTGGTGGCCCATGGTTAAGCATTCAGTTTCCACTAAGGCCCAGTAGCAAGCCAAGAGCTGCTTCTCAAAGGGAGAGTAATTGTCCGCGGACGACGGCAGGGCCTTGCTCCAAAATCCCAAGGGCTTCTTCTGCGACTCACCATGGGGGCTTGCCAGAGGCTCCAGACAGCATCTCTACCTGCCACTGAGACCTCCAGTACCATAGGGTCCGCTGGATCATAGGGCCCAAGTGGCAGAGCCGCCTGCACGGCAGCTTGGACCTGCTGCAAAGCCTGCTCCTGTTCTGGGCCCCACTCAAAACTAGCAGCTTTCCGAGTTACTCGGTAGATAGGCCAGAGTAACACACCCATATGAGGAATGTGTTGCCTCCAAAAGCCAAACAGGCCCACCAGACATTGTGCCTTTTTCTTAGTTGTAGGAGGGGCCAGATGCAACAGTTTATCCTTTACTTTAGACGGGATATCTCGGCATGCCCCACACCAATGGACTCCTAGAAATTTCACTGAGGTAGAAGGCCTCTGGATTTTAGCTGGGTTTATTTCCAATCCCCTGGCACGCAAATGCTTCACCAACAAGTCCAGAGCGGTGGCTACCTCTTGCTCGTTTGGCCCAATTAACATAATATCATCAATATAATGAATCAGAGTAATACTATACAGAAGAGAAAGTCTATCAATATCCCTGCACACTAGATTATGACACAGGGCCGGGGAGTTGATATACCCCTGGGGCAGAGTAGTGAAGGTATACTGCTGGCCCTGCCAGCTGAAGGCAAATTGCTTCTGGTGATCCTTATGAACTGGTATGGAAAAGAATACATTAGCCAAGTCAATGGCTGCATACCAGGTACCAGGAGACATATTAATCTGCTCTAACAAGGAAACCATATCCAGCACAGCGGCCGTAATTGGAGTCACTACTTGATTAAGTTTACGATAATCAACAGTCATTCTCCAAGTTCCATCTGTCTTCTGCACAGGCCAAATAGGAGAGTTAAATGGGGATGTGGTGGGAACCACCACCCCTGCATCTTTCAAGTCTCTGATGGTGGCACTAATCTCTGCAATCCCTCCCAGTATGCAATATTGTTTTTTTTTTTTTTTGCGGTACCGGGGATTGAACGCAGGGGCGTTCTACCTCCGTGCTATGCCCCCGGCCCTATTTTTTATACTTTATTTTGAAACCGGGTCTCACGAAGTTGCGGAGGCCTCACTAAGTAGAGAGAGAAAGAAAAACAGGGAGAGAGAGAGAGAGAGAGAGACAGGGAGCTAGGGAAGGAGAGAGAATGCTCACGTGCGCATGCACGAGCTGAGGCTGGCCACTAACCCGGATCCTCCGGTCTCTGCCTCCCAAAATACTGGGATTACAAGTGTGCGCCACCACGCCTGGCACGATATTTTTTTTTGATTCACTATTTTCCCAGGGAGAGGTAGCTCTAATGGCTTCCATTTAGCCCTTCCCACCATAATAGCCCTGACCCCACAGACCAGAGAACCAATGTGCAGGTTCCGCTAAGTACTGAGTATGTCCATACCAATAATACATTCAGGGACTGGAGAGATAACCACAGGATGAATACAGGGACCCACGGGACCCACTGTAAGTCAGACTTTGGCTAGAACACTTTGGATCACCTGACCTCCATAAGCACCTACATTGACCGGAGGACCACAATGACGTTTAGGATCACCTGGGATCAACGTCAACTCAGACCCAGCGTCCAGCAGTCCCCTAAAAATCTGATTATTTCCTTTTTCCCAATGTATAGTCACCCTAGTGAAAGGCCGTAGGTCCCTTTGGGGAAGGACGGAGGAAAGATTAACAGTAGTACTTTTCAGTTCTGTAACAGAGCCCTTCCTCAAGGGAACCTGGCCTCCCCATCAGTCAAGGGGTTTTGGGTCAGTAAACTGACTCAAGTCTGGGAACTGGTTGAGAGGCCGTGATTCTCCACTTTTATGATTGAAGTCAGACTCTGGTACATCAATTCTCGAATTTTTCTGTTTATACAAATCCAATAATAATTTGGTGGGTTTCCTGTCTATTTGACTTCTGGGGACACCATGACTAATCAGCCAATGCCATAAATCTGCACAAGTCAAGCCCTTCTGCTCATCGTTCCTCCTCTGCTGTCCATTATAATAGGTGCGACTACCTTGCCTTTGACGGTTGAGAGCCGACACCTGATCCTTGTTATGGGAACTAAGAATACCCATAACACCCAGATCCAATAATTGGTCAATTGTGTCTCCCACCGTAAGTTCTGGCATACAGAGGATAGCAACAGCAGAGCCCTTTAAGGATGATGGTGCCCTCCTCACAAATTTATTTCTTAAAGTACGGAGAAGGGAACGTCCTCAGGACGTGTCCACTGTGGAGGAGAGGATCCCAAATGGCAAATCCACTCCAGCATTCCAAGCTCCCTTCGCCTTTGAATCTCCTCATCCACAGAAAACCAAGGGAGGTCAGGCATTTCCAAATTACCTACAGTACGCCATCTTTTGGTCCATACCTCAGCCAACCAACCAAATAAACTATTAGTCCCCTTTTTAACATTATGAGCTGCTGCATTAAATTTAGAATCTCTGCACAACGGGCCCATATCAACAAATTCAGCCTGATCTAATCATATATTATTCCCACCATTATCCCACACCCTTAAAATCCATTCCCATACATATTCCCCAGACCTCTGTATGAGTTAGAAAATTCAATAAGTTCTTTCTGCGTATAGTGTTCTTCCTCATGGGTCACAACCTGCACCTCACCTCTAGGGGCCCGCTTAGACTTGCTCCTACTTATTGGTCTGGTGGAAAAAGTGGGTGGGGTGGGTAGGTCCTGAAGAGTATCAGCATTACCTTGCTCTGTCACCCTAGACAATGCTGGAGTATTTCCCCCAGGGGAGGGTGGAGAAGCCAATTCTGTAGAGGGTGGGGAGTCCTCATCTAGTGGCAGGACAAACCCCTCAGAATGTTCAGATTCAATGTTCCCAGCCTCTTCAGAGTCCTCCCAGATATCCCCGTTCCATTTTTCAGGATCCCATGGTTTTCCTATCAGAGCCCTCACCTTAACTGCAGACACCTGTCTAGGCCGAGAATGAACCTTACATTGCAAATCAGCCAATCTCAGGATGAGGGCCTGTGTTTGATCTTCAGCAATCTCCATTCTACGACTACAGGAGACAAGACTCTCCCTCAATGTGCACCGGCTAACTGTTAGGTCTGATATACGGTCCTGAAGCTTATCATTTTCCAACGCTAATTTCTCTAGTGATGCCAGGAGTAACCAGCCAACATCAGTATATTCCTTAATTTTTGTAAAATGGTAAAAAATATGAAAGATAGAATCACTAAACTCTTTGTTCCTCACAAGAGGAGAGTTAGGGTAATCAAAAGGGTCCACCTTTTGGATAGTTTTAAATAGTTCACACCACGGAGAATCAGTACCTCCTTTACTAATTGATGGACAGCCTTCACTCACTTTAGGCTTAATCAAATTGGAGAGCCAGCTCCAGAAGCCAGAAAACCAACCAAAAAAACACATTCTTGTGAATTCTGTTACTCTGTACCCCACTCCGGTACCCATATTTGTATTGGTCAGATCAACAGAATTCACAGAATGAAGAAAGGAAGGGAGGGGGGAAAAAGGATTTATTAAATTAGCTCACAATGTAGTCCTGAATTTCGACTGCACGTGAAGACTCAGAGGAATCAGCAGCTGGTCGGGCGGTCTAAGAGCCGGAGCCCCAGGATTGAAGCAACCACCAATTCAGTCCAGTCTAAGATGTGAAGATAAGGAAGCTCTTCAGAGAAACGATGGTGAAGTTTCAGTTCGAAGAGCTGGAGGCCGAGAGCAGACGAGAGCAGATCAAGAAGTTCTCCAAGGAAACGGCGATGTTGGAGACTGACGATCTCAAACAAGAGCAGATGTGTTTTCCTCAGGAAAAGTTGCAGCTCAGCTCTATGCGGCTTTCTCCTTCTTTTTATCTAAGTCCTGCACCTATCAGAACCCTGCTACCCACATTTAGGGTAGGACTTCCAGTTCAATCTGCTGTTATACAACCAAAGTCACATGATCTTAAGAGGGTCAAGTTGACAAACCAGACCAACTATCACAAAGTTGAGAAAGTGGGGTTTATATCTATTTTTCTGCAAATGGTTAGTCAGTTTTGCCAGCACCATTTGTTAAAGAGGCTATCTTTCTTCCAGTGGATGTTTTTAGCCCCTTTGTCAAAAATCAATTGGCTGTAGGTGTGTGGATTTGTTTCGGAGTTTTCTATCCTGCTCCATTGGTCTATGTGTCTGCTTTTGTGCCAATAACATGCTGTTTTTATTACTATGGCTTTGTAGTATAGTTTGAAGTCAAGTATTGTGATACCTCCTGCATGGTTCTTGTTGATGAGAACTACTTTGGCTATTCTGGGTTTTTTGTTGTTCCAAATGAATTTAAGGACAGATTTTTCTATGTCAGTGAAGAATGACTTTGGTAATTGAAAGGGTATTGCATTGAATCTATAGATCACTTTTGGAAGAATGGCCATTTTGATATTTATTCTGCCTACCCAAGAGCATGGGAGATCTTTCCATTTTCTAAAATCTTCTTCAATTTCTTTTTTCAATGTTTTATAATTTTCTTGTAGAGGTCTTTTACCTCCTTGGTTAGGTTTATTCCCAAGTATTTTATTGTTTTGGGGGATATCGTGAGTGGAAATGTTTTCTGGATTTCTTTTTCAGTGGATTTATGGTTGGCATATGGAAAAGCTCCTGATATTTTAAGATTGATTTTGTATCTAGACACTTTGCTGAATTTGTTGATCAGTTCTATGAGCCTTTTAGTTGGGTTTGTTGGATCTTCTAAGTATAATATCATGTCATCTGCAAATAGAGATAGTTTCAGTTCCTCTTTTCCTATTTGTACTCCTTTTATTTCCTTCTCTTGCCTTATTGCTCTGGCTAGAGTCTCAAGCACTATATTGAAAAGGAGTGGTGACAGCAGACATCCTTGTCTTGTTCCTGTTTTTAAGGGGAACTCTTGAAGTTTTTCCCCATTCAGTATGATGTTGGCTGTGGGCCTATTGTATATTGCTTTTATGATGTTGATGTATGTTCCTTCTATTCCGATTCTCTGCAGTGTTCTTATCATGAATGAGTGTTGGATTTTGTCAAATGCTTCTTGAGCATCTATTGAAATGATCATGTCTTTTTGTCTTTAGTTCTTTTTATGTGTTGGATTACGTGGATTGTTTTTTCACATGTTGAACCAGCCTTGCATCCCTGGGATGAACCCCACTTGGTCATGGTGTATGATTTTCGTGATGTGGTTTTGAATGCACATTGCTAATATTTTGTTAGAAGTTTTGCATCTAAGTTCATCAATGATATAGGTCTGTAGTTTTCTTTACTTGAGCTGTCTTTATTTGGTTTTGGTATTAATGTGATGTTGGCTTCATAGAATGTATTTGGGAGAGTCCTGTTTCTTTCTATTTCACAGAATAGTATTGGGATTAGTTCTTCTATAAAGGTTTTATAAAATTCACCTGGGAAACCATCTGGACCTGGGCTTTTCTTTGATGGTAGGCTCTTTATTGCTGCTTCAATCTCTTTGATTGCTATTGGTTGATTTAAATTTTCTATATCTTCTTGGTTCAATGTCTTCCAGTTTCATCCATGTTGTTGCAAATCTCAATATCTCCCTTTTAAAGACTGACTAATATGCAATTGTAGATCTAAACCACAATTTCTTTTTCCATTCACTTTCTGATGGATACTTAGGTTATTCCCATATCTTGGTGATGGAAAATAATGCTGCAACATGCATAAGAGTGCAAATACTCTAGGAAGTGCTGATTTCATTTCCCTTTCAGTATATAACCAAGAGAGGGATCGTATGGTCTATTCTTAATTTTTTTTTGAGGAATCTCCATACTGACTTCCATAAAGACTGCACTAATTTGCTTCCTATCGAGTAAATAAATGTTCCTTTTTCTCCACACCCTTACCAACACATTATTCTTGACTTTTTTTTGTGGTACCAGGGATTGAACGCAGGGGCGTTCTACCTCCGCGCTATGCCCCCAGCCCCTATTTTTTATACTTTATTTTGAAACCGGGTCTCACAAAGTTGCGAAGGGCCTCACTAAGGAGATTGAGAGAGAGAGAGAGAGACAGGGAGAGAGAGAGAGAGGAAGAGAGGGAGAGAGGGAGAGAGAGAGAGAGAGAGAGAGAGAGCTGAGGCTGGCCGCAAACCTGGATCCTCCGGTCTCCGCCTCCCAAAGTTCTGGGATTACAAGCGTGCGCCACCACGCCTGGCTTATTCTTGACCTTTTGATAGTAGCCATCCTAACGGGTATGAAGCAATATTTCACTGTAGCTTTGATTTCCTTTTCCTGATGATAAGAAATGTTACTATATTTGTTGGCCATTGGTATGTCTTCTTTGGAAAAATATTCAGGCCCATTTTAAATCCATTTGTTTGTTGTTGTGGGTTTTTGTTTTTCATTTTGTTTTATTTTTGAGTTGAGTTGTGTGAATTCCTTGTGTATTTTAGATGTTAACCCCTTATCAGATATATGGATCTGTAGGCTGCCTTTTTATTCTATTGTTTCTTTCTTTACCTGTAAAGAAGCTTCTTGCTTTGATGCAGTCCTGTTTCTTTATTTTTGCTCTTATTGTCAGAGCTTTTGGTGTGGTATTTTAAAAATCAAGACCCAAATCAAGGAACTTTCACCCTATGTTTTCTTCTAGGAGTAGTATAGATTATCTCTTAAGGGTTTACTTTTATTGATTTTTTCTTATTCTCAGTACAAATGTAAGTTCTCTTTGGCACTAAAATGAACTTAGCTAGGAACTTAAAAAATGTACATGATCAAAAGTATATTTCTATTTGAAAAATTGCCCTGTCTCCTGGCAAAGATGACATGTAAATATATTTGACATAACTGGCATGGTATCTCCTCACTGGAACACAACACTACAGATAGATTCCTCACAAGATGGGATGAAGCTTTGACTCTAATGCAATGGTTTTTAAACATTAGGATTAGAATCATTCAAAGAGCTTGTTGAATGACCTAGGGCTGGAATGATCCCCAGAATTTCTGGTCCAGTAAGTCTGGAGTGGAGAAAGAGAATTTTCATTTTGAATAAGGTCCAGGTGATATTGTTGCTGCTGTTCTGAGGACCACTTTGAGAACCACTGCCCTTATGCATGCAAGTAGGGCCATTTATCTATTTATCTACTTTTGATAAAAATTACATATATATATATATATATATATATATATACACACTTAGGTTTCTGATTTTTTGATTTTCTTTTCTTGATGAGAAAGGTTTTTTTAAATTAAAATGTTAAAACCATAAAAAGCAGCTGGGTGTGGTGGCACACTCTTGTAATTCCAGTACTTTGGGAGACAGAGTCCGGAGGATCCGGGTTCGCGGCCAGCCTCAGCTCTCTCTCTCTCTCTCTCTCTCCCTGTCTCTCTCTCTCTCTCTTTCTCTCTCTCTCTCTCTTTCTCTCTCTCTCTACCTAGTGAGGCCCTCCACAACTTCGTGAGACCCGGTTTCAAAATAAAGTATAAAAAAATAGGGCCAGGGGTGTAGCACGGAGGTAGAAGGCCCCTGGGTTCAATCCCCGGTACTGCAAAAAAAAAAAAAAAGAATAAAAAATAGGGCTGGGGGTGTAGCCTGGAGGTAGAATGCCCCTGGGTTCAATCCCCAGTTCTGCAAAAAAAAAAAAAAAACATAAAAAGCAATTAATATATTTAATATATTTTTACTTGCATGTAAATCCTTCTTCTTCTTCTTCTTTTTCTTCTTTCTTCTTTCTTCTTCTTCAATATGGTTATTGCTTTCCTTTTGTAGAGCCTACCCTTACTAAATTATTGCTATGTGCCATGCATGTATTTTACAGATGAAGATACTGAGACTCAGAAAGCTTCAACAGCATGCCCCAAGGAAGGGGCAGACATGGGATTTGAACCAAGTCGGGCTGACATCAGAGTTTGTTCTTAAAAAGTGTGCTTTGTTACCTTTTGCTTTTCAAATGGCATAACAATTACTTAAATAGCCTTTGAAATGGCCAGAAATGTACTTTTAGCTTTTGAAATAGTCAATCTTGAAAAATACTTTTGAAATTAATGGTTAGATAGACTGCACATGTTGCAAAACATTTTATAGTTACAGTCGGTTGCCAAAAGAATAAAGCATGACAATTCTTACTGATTTTTTAGATGTACCGGCATCCTTCACTGCGTTTCAGTTAACATCTACTCAGAAGTCTCTGAGACAAATGTGCATGTCATTCTTTCTGAGTCTTTGCTTATACTGCATTTTTAACCCAATCTAAAACATTTCTGTTCTTCTTCACTAGGGGAGAATTGTTAATTATTCCACACTCAGTGTGCTATTTATCACTTTTATCTCTCTACCCTAACCAGGAAGCAGTTGCCCCACATTTGTCTATTCCTTTAGAATCTAAGCCCCCCAAGGGCAAATAGACCTCACTCATCTCTTTCACATCCCTCTCGCTCCTAGTGGGCTGGCTCAGAGCTGAGTAACTGAAACATGGTATGTCTATTACTAGATGATAAGTACCTTGCCCACAGTCATTCAGCTATTTGGTTTGAGGCTAGGAGTACCAAAACTAGGTCCCCTAAATTCCCATCAGATCCAAGATCTTTCCACAAGATCATTTTGGTTCCACTTGAACTTTGCAACTCTCTATTCCTACCCATCTTACTAAGATGAATTCTTTACCATTTCTTCTTTGTATTTGGAAATTATCTATTTCCATAATACAAGCAGGCAGCCATACCAAGCCTATTAGTGTGTGGGGTTTCTTCTCTCTCTCGCTCTCTCTCTCTCTCTCTGGTCTTCACTTCTTTAGTACCAGTTAGTCTCTAAAATGTTTACATTTCAATCTACTACTAACAATAACTGCCTCCTCTCCAATTGCAGTTTTAGAACATGAAAGCATTATCAGTCTTCCAAACTCTTGATTTTTATGAGTCCTGTACTTCTCCATTTACCCTGAAAATTCAAATTTCTCTGTCTTCTGACTTCCTTTACCACAGTGGCTCCATAATAAGGCACTCTAATGTTTCTTCCATTCCAACTAAGATCTAATGCTTAGAGGCATTACAAAATCATTGTCTACTGGTAAGTCCAAAACATTTCACATTGTGTGCCTATGGTACATGAAAAGAAATATAGGAAAAATATTTGGGGCTAAGATATCTATGTCCAATAAAAATATTTGCCTAGAGTTATAGATTTCGACCTGCGAAATATTTTTCATATTCTTTCTTTGAGTGCATTTTTTTCTGTTGTACTTTTTTAAATTTTTTACTAAGTTCAAGTCTTTAATGCCTTTGTGTGTGTGTGTGTGTGTGTGTGTGTGGTACTGGGGATCAAACTCAGGGACATTCTTCCTCCAAGCTACACCCCCAGCCCTATTTTTATTCTTTATTTTAAAACAGGATCTCACTAAGTTGCAGAGGGCCTCACTAAGTAGCTGAAGTTGGCTGTGAACCTGCGATCCTCCTGTCTCAGCCTCCCGAGTACTGGAATTACAAGCATGCACCACCACGCCCGGCTTATGCCTTTCAGTATTAAGGAAAATTGCTAATGTCTTCATTCTCTTGCTTGAATCCTTTCTCACATTGGTTTTTCTTGATTTCTGTATTCTTATTTTTAATCAGTTTCTCTATTTCAATCTGTGAATAGCAGATGTGTGTGGGCTCAGTTATGCTAAAGCAAAAATTAGGTCCCAAAATATAATTATTCACCTCTTGCTGCTAAACTTGCTTTAGGAAAATACATAGATGATTATTTGCAAGGCTCATGAATCAATAATCATCCACGCTTAAGTTTTTTAAATTTCACACAACAAATAGAGATAAAGATTCAACATGTAAGACCTTTCTATATTTAGAATTAGCAATATCAATTTAAAAAGAAAAATTGGCAATATCAATTTAAAAATAAAAATGGGAAGAAAACTTTTCTAAATTGGTAAGAAAAAGCCTAAAGAACAGGACTCTCTAGCTACTTGCTCAGTAAGCAGATGACAGTTCTGTATTCTTTTGACCACTAAGCAGTTATTAAAGATATAAAAGCACATATGGAATCTGTCTTCCTAGAACTCAAAATTATACTAAACTTATTTATTACTGGCATCACATAGATGTGGGTAAAAAAGATATTCTAGAGGATATTAATGGATATACATGATAGCAAAGAGATTACTTTCAGGGAATTTTATTATCATAAGGTTATGAAACAAACTAAAGTGTATGTTTTAGGGTTGTTTGCTTCAAAGGTATATGATTGCTTGCTGGTAGCCATGTCAGAGATCAGTGGAACTTCAAGTCTGGAAATGTTTGGATGTCATCTAGTCCAACTCTATCACTTTTCATTTTGGAAAACAAACCCAGAGAGCTTAGATGGTCTATCCAATGTTAGTGGCACAGATGTGAAAAAGCTAAGAGTGTAAACCTGGAATCTTGATTTTTCTTCACCTTTCTCTCTACCTATTTGTGCCTTTTAATAAGTATTTGAATAGACCTAGGAATACAAAATATTGAGCATACAAAATAAATTATTTGCTTTCAAAGTGGTTCTCGTACTTAAACTCAGTGGGTTAACATAATAAAGATTGAACATGATGCCAAGAAGGGACATAGGAAAAGGACTAGTCATGTTTGTGTGTGTGGAATGGATCAATGCTCTTTATTTTTATTTATTCATTTTTTGTGGTACTCCCCCTACTTCTGAGCTACACTTCCAGCCCAATTTAATTTTTTATTTGGAAACAGGGTCTCACTAAGTTGCTGAGGCCCTCACTAAGTTGCCAAGTCTAACCTTGAACCTGCAATCCTCCTGTCTCAGCCTCCCAAGTACTGAGATTACAGATGTGTGTCACCATGCCCAGCTGATCAATGCTCTTTATGCACCATCACATAACTATCCTGAGCTGAAGAGGAGTTTTGGATCACATCACAGTAAATGTAATAGATTTTTAAAAAGTACTATCAACAACGTTTTAGGGAAGCACATAAAGATTTTCATTTTATACTGTTATGCTAAAAGTATAGGTGAATAAACAAGTTTTACTTGAAATGTTTCTTTAACATTTTGTCTTGCATAAAAAAAGAATTGGTGAACCCTCAGTGGTGCAAGGGAAGGGGTACAAGGGAAGGGTAAGGGTAAGAAAGTAGTGAATCCATGGAATTACTGTCATAAACAATGTGTATATATGAGATTTACCAACATCATTCTCAGTGCTACATGTGGGGGGGAGGCGGGGGGAGGCGGGAGGGAGGGACACCAAGAGCTGTGTGCATGTATGTTAACACCAAACGGATACTCATTGTGATGTGAGACTACAATGCACCAATAAAAACATAAAAAAAAGAATTGGGTGGGTTTATTTTTATTTAAAGTTTCAGGAAAGCATTTCATACATAGATAAATTGCTGCATTTTATTATAGTATCTATCTTTTCTTTTAAAGAAAGCTTAAAATTTGAAGTAGTACTAATTTTGCTGCTTTACTAGAGTATAATTTCTAAGTGTCTTGATGAAGGCTTATGTGTTGCTTATATCTATTATTCATGAAAACAAAGTTCCAACTTGGATGGTCAATTTTTATAAAGGAAGATATGAGGCTTTTGTATATAATATATTGCCAACTGAATTACATGGAGTGAAAAAAAGCAGTATGTAGCTTTATCAATGAAGTCAGATACTCAGTGTTGAGTATGTAATTCAACCAGTAGGTGATATAATTGAAATCACAAAGGCTGAATTTCAAGCGTGGTTTATTTTTATAATGTTAGTTTTTTCATATTAAAATTTTGATGACAGCATACTGAGTCTCTATTTTATTAAAAAATTTGTTTCCTTTTCTTTTTTGTTTTTTTGCGGTACTGGGGATTGAACCCAAGGGCATTCTACCTCCGGGCTACACCCCCAGCCCTATTTTTTATTCTTTATTTTGAAACAGGGTCTCACTAAGTTGCGGAGGCTTCACTAAGTAGCTGAGGCTGGCCGCGAACCTGGATCCTACGGTTTCAGCCTCCCAAGTACTGGGATTACAAGTGTGAGCCACCACACCCGGCAAAAAATTTGTTTTCTTTAATTTTTCAAAAATATAATAGCAATAAGGAACCATAAAAACATTCCATTTTGTTCCTAATGAGACTACAAAGAATTGTTATGCACAAATTGACTTAGAAATAGGTCTAGCAGCTGGGAGTGAGGGTGCATGCTTGTAATCCCAGTACTTTGGGAGGCTGAGACTGGAGGATCCAGGTTCGTGGCCAGCCTCAGCTATTTAGTGAGGCCCTCCGCAACTTCGTGAGACCCAGTTTCAAAATAAAGGATAAAAAACAGGGCCGGGGGTGTAGCGCAGAGGTAGAATGCCCCTGGGTTCAATCCCTGGTACCGCAAAAAAAAAAAAAAATAGGTCTAGCATATCTAAATTTCAAGTCAGAGCCTACATGGTTTGATGTATAATATGCCTGCAACAATTACATGATAAATGTGTTTGTCCAAAAAAATTGGTAATAAGATACAACTAGACTATCCCCCATTTCCCTCAGCACCTCAAAAGTCTATTTTTAAGATAAATATTATTTCTAAGATACTCTAGAACCCTAAAATGTTGTTGGTAGTTGTGCTTGTGAACTAGATATACCACATGTTTTAATGTTCAAATTATTAAAAATGGAAATCTTTACTTTTACAAAATTCATAAAAACCCTAATCTAGACAAAGGCAACTTTTGTAATAGTTACAGGCTATTGCTGCTTTTAAAAGTTAATAAATTGGACCAGAGCCTTTTAGGGATATACAAATATGTTCTAAGATTAAAAACTTTAAATAATTTGTAAGAAAATACTACTAAAAGCTTTCAAGTCATCTAACAATCTACCAACAACATTGTGTGTGTGTATACTACTGGAGACTAAACCCAGGGGTGTTCTACCACTGAGCTATACCCCAGCCCTACTTTATTTTATTTTAGTTTATGAAACAAAGTCTCACTAACTTACTGCATGTTGGCCCTGAACCTGCAATTTTTCTGTCTTAACCTCCCAAATACTAGAATTACAGGCCTGTGCCACAGTACCCAATTTACCATCATACATATGAAATGCAACTCATATTTTATCACCATATTTAAAATATTATAGTTGATTTTTATTTGCTGCTGATGATATTTCTATCACTAGACATATTTATGTTTGAAGTAGCAAAAGTCTGTTGCCTTTTGGCACTTGAAATGAGATGGCTGGCACAATTCTATGTGCAATTTCTAGTCAAGTGTTGCTACTTATTTTATTTAATTGAAATATATTTTAATACTTTTATTGGTGCATTATAGTCTCACATTATAATGTAGTACATAGTGATAAGTGACATACATGCACACAGCATTTGGTGAGCTTTCCCCCGGCTCCCTCCCTACTCCCCCCTTCCCCATACATGATATTGAGATTGGCATTGTTTCCTTCATTAATTCTTCCTCTTCTTTCCCCCTCTTCCCTTAGACCACCTTCCTTGCTCCACTGGGGTTTCTCCTCCATTATCTAGAGTCCCTCTTGTATCCCAATTACTCCTTAGTTTCTGCATATGAGAGAAAACATGTGACCCTTCATTTTCTGTGAGTGGCTGATCTCATTTAACATATTGTTCTCCAGGTCCCTCTATTCTCCTGCAAATGACCTAATTTTTGTTCTTCTTTATTGCTGAGTAGAATTCCATTGGGTGGATATCCCATAATTTTGTAATCCATTCATCTGTTGATGGGCACCTTGGTTGGTTACATAATTTTATTATTGTGACTTGTGCTTCTATAAACATGGATATGCATACATCACTATAATATTCTGATTGCAGTCCCTTTGGAAAGATACCCAGGAGTGGTATAGCTGGATCATATGGTGGATCCATTCCTGTTTTCTGAGGAATCTCCACACTGATCTCCAAGTTGGTTGCACTAATTTGCAATCCCACCAACAGTGTTGAAGTATTCCTTTATGCACAATATTCAGGGCACTATTTATGACCCAATTATAATAACACTAATACCTCTTCAGAGATAATAAACAGAAACTCTACCTAATTATAATACCTCTTCAGAGATAATAAACAAAATCTCTACTTCTGTTTCACAAATGGATGAAATGAAACATACCCCTCATAAATCTGAACTTATTCCTATGGAAAGACTCTAAATAAACCATAAGAAAGGTAGATAAATTCTTGATAATTGAGTGATATCCAATAGAAACATTACAGTCTATATTACCTAACAGATTTTTTTATTTGCAAATTTGTTTGTTTCATGCTTAAAAGGAAGCCATTTGGCATTTTATATGTTTTATCATACCTAATGACAAGCATGTACATATATTTTAAAATTATGGCAGAATAGTAGGGGTACCAGACATTATTTTTCTGCTTTCCAAACACTAACAGTGTAGTCAGAATATGTTTTTTAAAGTCATTAAAATGTATAAAGAAAGAACAGAACACTTTTTGACTGTAAAGAACCCTGGCTGCTGTGTGGGCCATGGCATTAACCATGCTAGTGACTGTGGGGACAGAACTGAACATCTTTTGACCCTAGTTTTCTTCACTACAGATATCCTCCTATACAATCTCTTCATTCAAGTCTTTCAGATTCTAAATTTTTGTGATCTGTGGTTTATGAATAATGAGCATAGGCAGTGATTCAGTTTTGGATTTCTTTCAAAATATTGTCTATAAGATTCTATGGAAAGGGAACGTTACCATCTGGTAGGAGAGCTTATAAAGAATATAAATAATGCATCTTTAAAAGTTTGTTGGGGGGTCCAAGATGGTGACTAAGGGAGATACCACATTATGATCTCTCTGAGACTTGGGTCTCAATTGCCATGAAAGCAACTTCTCGACAGGAGAAGAAAAGCAACAAAAACTGGAACTAAACAATGAAAAATATGAAACATGATGGAATCAAAACCAGAAGACAAAACAGAGGAAAGTAAAAAGCTCCAAGCGCCTTACCTAAGGAAAAGTGGCGGCGCCTTCTTGGCTGGACCACACCGGCTGCTACCAGCATTGTGGCTTCCACACGCCGCCGGCAGAGAAGCCAGAGACCTGCTGTGAGTTCAACTGCAGATCAGCAGAGACAAAAGCAAGCAACGGCTCCTCCACACTCAACACACCAAACAGCGGCGGCGACAGCGGCTGCAGTGGCGCTATCTTAGCAGGACCTTACCGGCAGCTACCAGCATTGTAGCTTCTCTACAAGACCAACAGAGATGCCAGTGACCTGTTGTGAACCCAGCAACTGCAGAATAGCAGCAGAGAAGGCGAGCAGTGACTCGCTCCATGCGCGACACAGACCCGAACTGCTGCGTCGGCAGAAGCGGCAGTGGTGCCATCTTGGTCAGACCACGCTGGTGGCTACCGGCATTGCAGCTTCTGCAGGCCACCAACAAGGAAGCCAGGGAGTTCTTCTAAAACCAGCACTGCAGAGCATCAGTGACAAAAGCGAGCAGCAGTTTGATCCACACTCGGCAGAGTCTCCAGGGCCCGGAGGCCTGACCAGAACCTGAGGCAGCAGCTGAACCCCCCCCCAGAGATTAAGAGCAGCGCTCAATGAAACTGTAAGTCAATGAGCTGCCCTAGGGGGAGCTCAGAATTTGCACAGAATTGGGTCAAAGTGACATCTGCCTCTTCTGTAGGCAAAGAGAGACACAAGCCCAGGGCCCCCTGCTGGTGACACCTGCCATAGGTGTAGACAGAGAGAGACATAGGGACAGCCCAAGTGGAGACCACGGAGACCCACACTTGCAGTGAGAGGGGCAATAGTGGCACTGGTCGCCTGAACAGGTAGTGAGAGGCACCAGGCAAAGGTCCCAATCACTTGAAGGAGACCAAGAATTGGGCCTGCAAATGGACATTATACCGAGCAAGTGGTGAGAACAACCATTCATAGTAAAATCTATTCACCTTTAAGGCTCACCTAGTAGCAACTATCTACCTCCAGAATAAGAAACTATAAAGGGAGAGAGATTAGAGGTTCTCCATATGTAACTTTTCTAAGCACACAGAAAGTTACATATGGAGAGGCTTCTGAGTGCCCAGAAATGTTACACATTGGGAGACTCCTGAGTGCCGAGAAAAGTTACATGTAAGAAGAGGCATCCCAGTGCCCAGAAAAGTTTCATATGAAGAAGCTTCTGAGTGCCCCATAATTTTGCATATGGAGGAGGCTCTCCATATGTAACTTTTCTGAGCACACATAAAGTTACATATGGAGAGGCTTCTGAATGCCCAGAAATGTTACACATTGGGAGGCTCCTGAGGGCTGAGAAAAGTTACATATGCAGAGGCTTCCCAGTGCCCAGAAAAGTTACATACTGGGAAGTTTCGGAGTGCCCACTAAATTTTCATATGAAGAGGCTCTCCACATGTAACTTCTCTTTTTCTTTTCTTTTCTTTTCTTTTTTTTTTTTTTTTTTTTTC